>PVKB01001308.1:316374-442988 GCA_004027205.1 Ctenodactylus gundi
GTTTCTTGTCAAAGTGACAAGGGCTTTCCCGTTCTCCTTTTGTCCCTCCCCCTCCCCTCCCCTCCCCTCCCTCCCTTCACCCCCACCTTGTCCCCATCTTTCGCTTTGTCTTTCGTTTAAAGATCCATGAGATAGTTGTGGTCTGGGTTTCTCATATCAGAGAGACCATCTGATGTTTCACCTTCTGCTTCTGACTCACTTCACTAAGCATGATATTCTCAAGTTTCTTCCATTTGCCTGTGAAAACCTCCACGCTGTTGGACCGTAATTACAGATGCGTAGTATTCCATTGTGTATAAGTACCACAGTTTGTGTATCCACTGGTCTGTTGATGGGTGTTTTGGTGACTTCCATATTCTAGCTATTGTTAGTTGTGCTGCTATGAACATGGGTACACATATATCCCTGTTGTATGTTGTTTTGGCCTCTTTTGGATATATTCCCAGGAGGGTTGTTGCCGGATCAAAGGGAATATTTATTTCTAGTCTTTTGAGAGCTCTCCATACTGCTTTCCAGAGTGGTTGAACGAATTTACACTCCCACCAGCAGTGCAGGAGGGTTCCTTTCTCCCCACAGCCTCGCCAGCACTGATTGCTATTTGATTTGTTGATATAAGCCATTCTCTCTGGAGTGAGATGATATCTTACTGTTGTTTTGATTTGCATTTCTCTTATGGCTAGAGATATTGAGCATCTTTTCATGTATCTATTGGCCCTTTGTACTTCTTCATGAGTGAACTGCCTCTTCATTTCATTTGCCCATTTTTCAATAGGATCCTTTATTTTGGTGGGCTTAATTTTCTTTAGCTCCCTATGTATTCTAGTTATGAGTTTCTTATCTGAGATGTTGGTGGTGGTTCTTTATTTACAATGTTGACAATTTCCTTTGCTGTGCAGAAACTTTTTAATTTAACAAGATCCCATTTGTTGATAATGGGGATAATTTCTTTTGCTCTTGGTGTCTTGTCAAGAAAATCTTTGCCTACCCCTGTGTCTTTTAGAAATTTGCCTACTTTATCTTCCAGAAGGTTTAGTGTTTCATTTTTAATGTTTAGGTCTTTGATCCATTTTGGTTTGATTTTGGTGCATGGTGATAGGTGTGTGACTAGATTCATTCTTCTGCATGCGGATGTCCAGTTTTCCCAGCGCCATTTGTTGAACAGGCTGTCCTTTTTCCATGGTATGGATTTGGCCCCTTTGTCAAAAATTAGGTAGTTGAGGGTATTTGGGTTTGTTTCTGCATCCTCGATTCTGTTCCACTGGTCTATCTGTCTATTTTTATGCCAGTACCAAATAGTTTTTACCACTATGGCTTTGTAGTATAGCCACGTGTCTGGGATTATAATGCCTCTGCTTTGGTCTTGTTGCTCAGGATTGCTTTGGCTATTCTTGGTCTCTTTTGGTTCCATAGAATTTAAGAATTGTTGTTTCAAGTTCTTTGAAGAAACTTGTAGGTATTTTGATAGGAATTGCATTGAATCTATATATCAGTTTCGGTAGTATAGCCATTTTGACTATATTTATTTTGCCTATCCACCATTCGCTCTTTCAATGAGTCCATTCTGTGACGTGTTCTGTGGAGTCCTCATGGGGATGCCATGGAAGCAAGGTGACCACAGGCTTTGCTACCTGTGAGAAAACTGAGGACGACAGTCACGTGGCCAATGAGATGAGTACTTGCTATTTGCATGTTGATTTGTGAACTCAAGCGCCGGCAGGGAAGTTTACATTTTATCTAATTACAGTAAATTTGCTGTAACCATTGAAATTTGGGCCATGTGTTGTGGGACTGGCATTATTTAATTAAATGATAATCATTACTATTCATGCCTATGAGTACCAAACTGTGAACTGTCTGTATTTGTTTGCGTTCCTCAAACAGATGTCAGTTCCTTCAGGCTGGGGACTCTCTGTAGCTCCCCTGCCAGGCACCAATGCTGGTATCAAAGGCATCAGTTCTCTTCCAAGAAGAAAGGAATATGTCATCAATGTTACTGATTTCTACTAAATGTTGAATTCAGAAACAAAAGTTTTCTTCATCGCGTCACCTGGTTCCTGTATTCTCTAACTCTTTCTTTAAAGACTGTCCTATGTTCTTCATGTTTTTAAAAAAATCCCATCAAAAATCCAACATGCTGCAGAAAGCGTGTTAGGTTTCTGTCACCATGACGCAGACCTGAGACAATTTATTGAGAAGGAAGATCCTTGATGGCTCAGGACTTGCAAGTTAAATTCATGGTTGGTTCAGCCTCCTACTCTCTGGCCTGCAGTGAAGCGACATGCCATGGTGGGAGTGGGTAGCAGAGGATGCTGCGTCAGTTCTGTGATAGCCTTCAAGGGCATATCCTCGATGATCTTAAACCCCCTGTTAGGTCCATCTCTTACGTATGTGTGTCTGTGCATGTATATTCTGGGGATTGAGAACAGAGTTCCTCTACTACTAATCTACATTATCATCCTTTTTTGTTTTTTATTTTAAGACAAGGTCTCACTAAGTCACTAAGTTGCCCTGCCTGGGCTTGAACTTGGGACCTCCTGCTTCATGCATCCTCAGTACTGAGATTATAAGCATTTACCATCATACCCAGTTGAGGTCCACCTCTTAGAGGCCTCAATACCTCCTAAATGCACCAACTGGGGTCCAGGTTTTAAACCCATGGACCTTTTGGGGACATTTAAGATTTAAACCACCGTAGTTAAGAAGTGCTGACAGTTTAAAACTTCAAGGTCAAAAGCTACCTCAAGTACTGTAGGCCACAAGGGCAAAGCAGCCAGCTGGAAGGGCTCCCAGGCCACATGAGAAAAACCTAGGTAACAGAGTAGCACAACGTAAAATTGAAAATAAACAGTCGTAAGTTCATATTGACATAAATCATTGAGAAAACTAATAAACAGAAAAGAGACAAATCTCCCACAGAGAAGAGCCCCAGATAAGTAACGCAGAAGCCTTATCCCCATGCTGTTGGAACATAGCTCCTCTCTCCCAAAATGAGGGCTGCGTACGGTGGCTTCCTTACAGAGACTGCAATATGGGAAGAGGGGGAAATGACTTTACAGTTATTAAGCAATTTGTTAGTGAAGAAATTTGACAAACTCTGTGTCACCCTGTGACCAAGGACTTGTCAGCTGTGTCACTCATCGGAAACACCCAAAATTGGTGTCAACAGCATGTACCTTGATAGGACATGAGGAAAACAGCTCTTCTCTCCTCTGTAGCCTTCCTCACTAACCCTCTAACCCCAGTCTAACTGTGACAAAAATGTCAGACAAATTTCAATAGAGAGGCATCCTGCAATACACTTGCCCAAGATGCCTCAACATGTTCATAAATCACATGTCAGACTGAAAAGAGTAGAAAGAGCTGTGGATGACGTGGGTGGAATATGGTGGCTTTGAGGCTTGTACTGGGTAAGTGAGTGTTTCCTGAGTCCAAAGACTCCCCCATAGAAGACATTCTAAAGAGTAGTGATACCCCAGCCTGTAAGAGATAGTCCTCCTCAGGCCTTGACCTTCCTGGGATTCCTCATCTTGCCTAAGCCCAAGTCTGGAGCAGGCTAGTTCAGTGACTCACAAACCTGGTGGTATGAGGCTGAGTTTTCTCACCATAACTTGGAATAACTCCAAGGGAACATTCCTCGTACCAGAGCTCCATGGAAGGTCAGTTGAGATCCTCATTGGATGTCACTGAAACTCAGCTTTCTTTTCTGGCCAATCCTGATTCTTTTGTGTCCTTTTCACAGGTCTTGACAGGAAAAGCAGTCTCTGGAAAACGGACTGCTTGTCTGTCTTTGTCTCAGAGTCTGTTTCCCTGGGAGCCCAACCTTGGAAAAAGACTTTGTGTTAGACATAGAAAGTGGGGTTCCCTTAATCCTCAAGACAGAAAGTCATGAAGGCAAATGGCTCATATTATCTCAAGAGCCATGAAAATCCACAAAGTTGTTTATAGAGGAGACAGAGTTAATCAAGGCTTTGTTGTGGGAAGACTATTATTCTGGCTGGCGTAGGGAAAGAGAATCACAGAGAGACAAAAGGAGATGGAATAGGGTAGCCTGGGTAGGAGTAAGAGTTTTCATTCAGGCAAGAGATAATATTGTAGATGGAAAATGTAATGGATTCAAGACAAAATTACAAGTCAAATATAAAAGGTCATGATAGGGGATGGATATGAGTGGAATAGTGGGGGTGAAGCACGTGGGTGTCTCCTAGTTTGAATAGTCAGGTGATGATGGTGCTGTGTGCTTAATAGGGACAAAGTAGGAGAAGATATGTATGAGTGCCTATTATGAGCTCATATTTCAGGAATTGAGATAGATAAATGTAGATTTCAAAAAGGTTGAAGGGGATGACCCTGACTAGGCCGAGGGATAAATGGAAGATAGAAAGTGGCTCAGACCCCATAATCTTGCTAATCTGGCCTCCAGATTGGCAGGAGTGGGACCCCTCCCTCTGATCCCAAGCCCAGGACTGCCCGGCCCCCACAGCTCAGGTTTCACTCAACTCAAATCCCCAATTTTTTTCCTGCCCCAACCAGAAATCACGTGATCAGGTTTCCAGGGACCCACCATGCAAATTAGGCAACTTCCAGACCCCAAACTTCTTCCAATCAGTAAATGACCCTTGCTCTGTTACCCTGGCTGACCCTCCCCCATTCAACTGCTTATAAGCCTAGACACGGACAGTAATGAACTGTTAACACCGATTCAGACTTCCAGATGCTATTCCATCATACTCACGGCTCCTCGAGACCCTGCTCCCCCAGACTTTGCTGATTCCTGAATGGTGCTGTCCAATGGTGGCAAGGGATCCCAGAGACCCTGACATTATATATATATATATATATATATATATATATATATATATATATATCAATTACATAGTAGATTCTTGATCTGAACTACATTGCATCCAGGTCTAAAGCCAGAGCTTTTTCAATCATACCACTAGTACTCAGCCTCTAGAAAGCGTACACTCTAAGGGGAGATGAGGAGGTTCCTGAGGTTGGAGCAAAGCTGGATGGGCATCCTTGTATGGACCTCATCATTCCAAAGCAATGGGCTTCAGTGATTTCATCACAAAGGGCGGGAGGGTCCTGTTACCTCACAGAGAATGTCCAGTGCACGCTGTCTTTCTGCTCTTGTTCTGCTTCCTCTCCTGGCCTTGACATCTACAGAGTCTGGGAGGGGAAGAGAAGTGTCACCGAAGTGGGAGAGAAAATGTCATGTAAGATTACGAATACCCTCAAACAAGGAAATCTGGTCATAATTTTTGTACTTGAGTACAACTCATTCAAGGAGCGAGAGCTGGAGGCCAACACCCTGGTCTTTACCTTTTTCTAGGGATCTTCCATTCTCTTACCAGTTCTACAGATTTGGCTCCAAGCCTGACAGACAGGAGAGAGAGCCCTCACCCTCCCAGGTGTGCTTCTGCTGTAGAAAATCCCCAGGGAAGGAGCCCCTCTGACTGGTCCTGAAACAGGTAACCTCCAGGAAAGCAGTCACTCCCCCTTAACTGGATCTGAAGCAGTTACACTTTGGAGCTGTCTCCCAAGGACAGGACAGGCAGGGGCTACCCTGCTCCCAATGTCTGAAGGGTGAGATTAGACCAAGAGCAAGCTGCAAAGTGCCTTAGTGTGATCTGTAAGCTTGCTTTGCATAAAAAGAAACTTTAGCATGGATGCTTCTGTGTTCTGCTGCTAGGCTCAACCCCTGCACAAACAGTATAAAAGAAGCCTGCATGGGGAGGTCCAGGCGGTGGCTCGTTAGCATAATCAATCTTCCCCTCACCTCTGACCTCTTGGCTCTGAGTCCTGATTTCACTGGGTATAATTACTGTTTTCTGCCACATTTCTAAGTATGCTCCTTTCCCCTTGAGAGATTTGGAGATTTGACAAAGAGATCAAAGCAGAGTTACTTGATTGATTGGGAGAATAGGCAAGCAGGCAATAGTCTAAGAGAATCGGATCCCCATTGGGTATCAGGGCTGTCATCACCAGTTGGCTAACTGTTGGGACCTGCAGAGTTGTTATGCTGAGGCTAGAGAATCAGGTCACGGTGGTGAGAGCCAGGCTGTGTGTGTGGGAAGAGTGGAGATGTCCAGCACAGGGACCCACAGCTTCAAACAGCACTAGGGACATGTTTATAATATCTCAGTTGAAGTATTATATCCTGGTAATCCTGGAAGCCCCATTATCCAGGCAGCCTGACCAAGGGCTCTGGGTACTGTCAGAGGCAGTGGCTGGCTACCTGGCTGCAAGCCCATTTCATTCTGCTCCCCACCCGAGGATGTGAAGTCTGACATGGGACCTCCTTGAGGGGCTCACGTGCTGGGAGACTTTGCAGCCGCCGTTTTTTCTGAGCCACGTCCCTCACCTTTTCTTCTGTTCTCCAAGCTGCTTCCTCCTCTGTGATCTATGGCTGCTCTGCACAGGCCTTGATACTCCCCAGCTGGCCTTGCATCTGTGGTCCTGAGACAGGGCCACTGGACCAGGTTCCAGGCACTGACTAAGAAAGGGACAATTAATCTAGAACACACAAGTCATGAACTTTTAGATGTCCCGTCAACTTAGAGTTGTATAACTCAAAAGTTGGTGGAAGAGTGTGGGAGACAGCAGAGTCTGTGCTTGGAGCAGCACGTGATCTTCCTACTTCCTTCCCAATCCTTTAATAAAGCTCTTTTAAACTCACAGATGCTTGGGTGAAATTTTTTGTGGAAATCCTGTGAGGAATTTAGTTTCATATTTAGATTGATTTGGTGCAGTAGAGATTCAGCCTGAAAGTTTGAGCGAACAAGAAGTCTGTGGGGTCCGGGAGCTAAAAATTCCTTTCTCACCATATTTTCCCCATTACTGGTGACAGACAGTGGATATAACTAGAAAAAGCTTTGAGACTCTGTCAAGGGGTGAGAAGAGTGAAGATGACACTTGTAAGCTTAGGAATCAAAGCTTCTAGATTTGAATGGTAGCGTTGGGTTATTGACCTCTACATTACTTAGGCTGAAATACATGATAACAACAACAACGAAAAAAAACCTCTCCCAAATAAGCAAAAGGCAGGGACATCATCATCACATCACTGGTCCTTTTCTGAGATCTCTAAACAAATTGACTTTTCCTCACTAATTTTTTTATATTCTTAGATCTCTTGTATATATAAGGACCATGAGTTTTTGCTATTCTTAGTTGAAGGAATACTAGAAAGTCTGTATGTGCTACCTTTTTGTAACTACTGCTGTACCATGTGTTAGCTTGATGCCTTTCATTACCAAATTATAGAAACCACTACAAATTAAAAGATTATAGTTATAAATCTAAATGTCTCATAAGTATTGCTGACAGTTTTTCAAAAATGAACCCTCTACATTATGTCTAAATGCCACTTGCAAATATTAACCAAAGCTCTCAGTTTTAGGACCTTTTGGCAAAATTTAATTTGCAATGCCTGCCAGGAGTTTTGGGGGCTCATCTGAACACTGAAATGCATAGGGCTCCCATGGACTGTACTCGCCATCAGTTTACTCAGAAAGGCATAAGATATCGTGATCTCAGTGGCAAACAGAGAAGGCCAACACTATAAGTCCATAGGTCTCATACTACTTGGAAAAAGAAAAACAAAACAGCAAAAAGGCCATAAGATCAGCTGAAATTCAGAGAAATAAGACAGCTGATAAGATCTTGACAGGTCCACTGTTTTCCTGTGGGGCTGGAGTCATGTGCACACCCACAAGGCTGCATATGTGTTTGGAATTACTCCAGTGATCTGCTTATTCCCAACTGAACATGAGTGTCCTGAAAAGAAAAAGGGAAATCCAGGCAGACTCTGAATTGTATGAACTTTGAAAGTTCTCCTTGAGCCACAGTTGATTTCAATCATAGTTCTTTCTTTGGTTAATGTAGCGGTAACAGATGTGCCACAACAAGAATTTGGCATGTGTCTGCACAGTTGATCTTGACCTGTTCTCCTACCTTTCATCATGAGAATAGGTGATAGTCACATGAAGAGTCATGGGGAGCAGAACTGGCCCCACCTTAAACTCATAGCTATCTGACCTCACAGTAATCAACCAAACCCTAACAATTCACATGTGTGTGGCCGAGAAGTAAAAGTACATTGTCGTATGCCCTTGGAAATTTTTATCATTGTTTGTTATATAGCGGTAGTTGACTAATGTAGTCATGGGGTGACTTGTCAAAGCTTAAAATACATGACACTGACTTTGGGATTAAGTTATTACATGAAACTTTTCCTGAGAAGTGAGCACCAATGTTTATTCACTCTAGATAAGACACAGCAGGCAGACCGAAGTAGCAGTCACAGCAAAGTTCAACATGGTGGACCAATGAGCTTAACAGGACTCCTTACAGAAGCACAGGTGAGGAGTTACTTAAAGAACCACAGATCAGGGGTTTCTGGGAACATGGTGAGGGGTCACTAACAGGCCTGTGGATGACCCAGAAGACACCCTACACAGATGGTGACTCATGGAAACTGCACACTGCTTACTGGGACCTGCCTTCTTGGTTAGCTTCTGCTTTGCTTCTCAAGACTCTCTCTCTCTCTCTCTCTCTCTCTCTCTCTCTCTCTCTCTCTCTCTCTCTCTCTCTCTCTCTCCAGTCTCCCTTCCTTTGCTTGCATTGTCCCTGTGGCCTCAGTGCCCCCAAATATCCCCAGTGCAGCAACAGGTCCAAAGGTACACGCCATTAGTGGGAGGGTGCACCTCACTAGCCAGAGAGCAACCACCATGAGCCTGGGCAGGGCACAACAGACAGGCACACATCACAAGCCACACCTGTGGATCCACCTAAGGTCCATATGACCACCTGTCCAGGCACTGGCAGGGATCCCTGTCCTGCTGATTCCAACCAGCTGCACCTGCTGTGCACACCTGAGTTGTCCTTTCTCCCTCCAGGAGGGTTGGAGGGCTTGCTACACAAGAGCTATAAATAAGAAATAAGCTGTTATAGTAATGTTTGGGGGTCAGGGCAGAATGTCATGATGTCTTAGATGTAAAATATTCTCCAAAAGCCTCATGTTCAGAGGGGGGCCCTGGTGTGATGGGTGTGTCACTGGACTTGTGTGTCCTTGTCTCTGACTCTTCCTTCCTGTCTTGGTTTCCTGGCCACCGTGTAGTGAACATGTTTTTTCCTGCCATGCCGCTTTGCCATGCATATTCTGCCTTGGAGACAGTCCACCATGAACTGAACCCACAGAAACCGTGAGTCAAAATAAACCTCTCCTCCTTTAAAGTGTGGGTGTTGTGTAGTTTATCCCAGCCACAAGAAAGTGACTAAAACGTTGATTATCTCGGGTGATTTCATGATGACAAAATCTGGCTGACATTCGAGGATGCCAAATTTCAAATGAGATATTTTTTGTCTCAAAATATAAAGAAGGACTACACTTTAAGGAATGAGTTGGTGAGTACAAGAACCATGTGATTGAATAAAAATAAGTTTTGTTTTAAAACCCAACAATGGGGAGAAACCAATAACATCAATAGAACTTTCACTCACTTATTTAAAAAATGTATTTGATGCCTAAAATCTCTGCCAGGTAACTGGGTCTATGGATCGTCCCTTCCCCATTAGGACTGAAATTCTATTTGAAGAAAACAGAAAAGAGAAATATAGGCAGTTCTTGCTTTTATGCTCATATGTATGAATATTAATTGACAAGTTTAATTAAATAACACCAGTCCCTAAACACATGGCTCAAATTTCAGTTATCACAGCAAATTTTCTGTAATTTGTAGACAAAAGAGCTCACACAAACTTCCCTGCTAGCTCTTTAGTCCTCAAATGACTCTGTAAACAACAAATGCTGATCACAGTCATGACAAATCACACCATCTCTTTCCAAGTCTGTTGAGAATCAGTTGGTCCCTGTCACTCTCTTCCTCAGTTTTCCCACAGGCAACAGAGCTGGAAATGGGTTCTCTTTGATGAGCTCATGTGACATTTTACAAAAATAAATGATTTAAGGAAGAATAGACAACAAAGATAGAAGTATGATGAACAAAATGAGAAGTTATAATAATGGAGTGAAATTTAAGTTGAACAAAAGTAGAGATATCACTATAAACATCTGCCTACGGGTGAGCTTGCTCTGATCCTGTTTGGAGACTTTATACGGGCAACCAGAGGGCCTCGATAATGGGGAACTTTCCAGCAAACTTGGGGAAGGGAGGTGGGCGCAAACAGTGAGGCCTCCTAGAGAAAATGACACCAGCAAAAAAGAAAAAATGCTTCACATCAATAGAACATTAGAAAAGATTTCACAGCATTGAAAATGCAAAGGAGAAAGTGTTAGAAGCTGATCCCATGTACGCAGGTCGATGATAATTTGTCAAAGTAGAAAGACACTTCCTTCATATCAGAAGAAGGCAGCCACTGCTCAGGTTACTCTTGGTATCTTAACCAAAAAGAAAGAGAACACTAACTCTGAATACTATTAATGGTTCCAAATTATAGCAAGCTAAATAAATATTGGTTTTATGAATTGTTATTTTTATATACATTGTACAGCATGGAAGTTTTAATATTCGAACAAAAAAATCATAGATGTTACAGGACCATCCTGTTCCCACCAGTGAGTACGAAGATGGAGCCCGGGGATGGGGGTCGGTTTTTACAGCCCTGCCGAGGAGTGCAGGCGTTATCTAGCACGACACAGAAGGTAACAAGTGCTGAGAGGGAGAAAAAAAAAATCACTCAGCTCTAGAGGATTTGGGATGCCAGGATAAGAGAGGGGGATCTAGGAAGTTTTATATAGCGTGGTGCTAAAAAAAAAAAAAAGTATCTTTAATAACATGATTCAAAGCAAAGGCAGGGAAACAGGGAGATAAGCCATGGAGTGACTCCAGTAGGCTCACATTCCCAAAGAATTCCTGTGGCTAAAACGGCGAAGCTGACCGCAGCAGTGGGCCCCAACGTCTTTGACACCAGAGACAGGTTCAGTTGGAGACCATTCTCCTAAGAACAGGGGTGGGCATATGGGCAGGGGTAACCTGTTCTGCAGTAGGTAATTGGAGAACGGTTTTGAAATGGCAAACTACAGCAAGAGGGCAGAGGGGAGCTAAGCTCTGCCTCCTGTCAATCAGCAGTGGCTTTAGAACCTGATAGGAGCCCGGTGACAGGAGGCGGAGCTTCGTTCACTGCTTGCCTCCTGCTGGTGCTGACCACTTCAAAGCTATCTCCAGGGATTGGGGACCATGGGTTAGAGGATCCAGCAATCGTCCACCAGGAGATGATGATGTTGGATGAGACCAAGGAGTTGTGGAGGTGAGGTGTGTACAGTGGTGTGCTGGAGCTGGCTGGCTGGGCCTGTGAGATTTAATTGTGAAACTTCCAGGAATTTTTCAGTCTGATGGCTGAACTCTTAGCAGTGTGAAATCGGCTATGTCGGAAGTATTTATATGCCAGAAATTGGGAAGTACTGCACACAGCATTTTTTCCCTTTCTTAGTCAAATTTTTTTAAAATGATTTACCATTTGCCACCGGACAAGAGCCCTTTAAAAACAGATATAAATAAGGAGCATAAAAGGAAGAGAAAGGAGGGATAATTTCAAGGTTTTAAATTGTCACGGCAATTTTACCTTGAGCAACAGGTTGGGACGAAGAGAGGCTAAGAGCAAAATCAGTGCTTTCATCACAGAAAAAGGAGAGAAATTTGGAGAAGAGGTTTAAGGAATAGGACATCTAAGGAAGAAGAAGACATTTTCCTTCTTAAACTGGATAACGGTTCATTTGGAAATCTCTGTTTGAGACCAAGGAGATGGGATGGTGCTGTGGGTTGAATCTGGAGTGTCCCCTAAAGGCCTCATGAGTTTGGATGTAGTGGGATAACTGTGGAGTTGTGTGTCATTGGTAGGTAGGGCCGAGCTGGAAGAGGTAGACGCTTGACATTTGACATAGAAGGATTGTGTCATTTGCTGAGATTGAAAGGGCACCCAGGGCAGAGATTTCAGGCGTGTGCTGTTGACTTACAGACCAGGAAGTGAGAAAGAGGACCCACCCTTTGTGTGGCAAGCCCAACTGGCATTTGAAATAGTTAAAGGAAGAAGAAACATGGTTATGGCTTCTCCCTGGGAAGGCCTGAGTCTCCAGACACAGGCTTGGTTCTACTTCACTTGGTTTCTTAAGCAGCTCTCCAGCCTGCAGCACTGAAAAAGTAACTAAGACAGAAAAGATCTTCAGAACTCTCTTTCTGCCTCCACTAAAATAGGTCTGGGTGAGAGGGGGACAGGAAAAAGGCCATAAGCCAGCCACACCTAATGCCACAGGCTTGGGATTTTAGGGCACACTTTTCTTGCCCTGGGGCTCCCAGCTGTGGACCCACCAAGACCTGAAGGACCAAGCAGAGTGATAGCGAGTCCAGAAGCGAGGGAGCACTGTCCCTGTTAAGCCTCTCTGGGCCTCTGAAGATGTGTACTACGAGCAACTCCTTTCCTTCAATACGAGCTGCCTGGGTCCTATTACACAACGCTGAGGCAGATGTGCTGTTTCATGCCACTGCAGCCATTTCCCCTGTCACAGCAACTAAGAGGAGGAGGGCCTTTCTCTTCTCTCCAGCACAGAACTCGGGACAGAGCCACAATGCCTGTTCCTGCCTCCCGACTCCAGCATCCTTGCTCTGTCCTGCTGTGGACACTCCTGCTGGGACTGACCGGTGAGCATTGCCTTGGGGTACCATCCTCTTCCTTGTGTGTGGGCCAGCCTTATCCCAGACCCTGGGGCTCTAGATTAACACAGGCACTGCCACAGAAGGCAAGAATGGGGCATCATCTGAGCCCCGAGAACTAGGGCCTGTGACATTGTCTCTGGCGAGCAGAGACTATAAATCCAAGGATACTTCAAACTGCACCAAGTGCTCTCCGTTGCTTTTCCTCAAGAACTATTAGTTAGTTCTTGTAGCTCTTGAGCCCCAAGAATCCAGTCAACCTACCCAAGGCCAACAAGCAAGCTTAGAGGCACCTGACAGGGTCCCCTAGCTCCAAGACTAGAGCTCTCACAGCCTGAGAATATGATGTCTGGCCTGGATCTCCATGAGGGGCAGGACTGTAGTTCTGGAAGTACTCAGGCTCCATCCTTCCTCAGTGAGGCTCCTCGCTTTGCGCTCTGACCCCTCTCCCTCCTTTCTCTGCCATCTGAGTTTTAATGTTAATTCCTCGGTAGCCTCTCCCTCTTCCAGAAACAAGATTTTCTGCTTCTGTGGGCTGTATTCCTTTACTAGGGCTGGCATAAGTGAATATCGTAAACTGGGTAGCTAATATAAAAAGCATATCCTGGAGGTTAGAAGGCCAAGATCACGGTGTTGGCCGAGTGTTTTCTCCAAGGCCTCTCCTGAGCCTGCAGGGGGTATGCTCTCCCTGGTTCCTGGCCCTGCCGTCCGCTCTGCATGTCTCTCTCCATCTTCTCTTCCTGCAGTAGCACCACTCATATCAGACGAGGCCCACTCATATGATCTCATTTAACCTCTGCTACCTCTTTAATGACACAATCTCCAAGTAGAGTCACCTTCTGAGTTGCTGAAAATGGCAGCTGCAATCATGGGGTCGCATAGTTCAGCCTGAACGGGTTGCTATGACCTCCCCGATCCCGTTGACGTCCTCATGGGGACCTTGTCTTCTCTCTTCCCAGGGAAGGTAACCGGGAGGTGTTTCTGCTCACAGTTCCCCAACAGGCTGCCCACCTGCATCCCTCTCTTGGCCATGAAGCCAACTCCACAGCCACAGGGCTGCAGGGCAGTAGCCTTCCTGGCCTCCCACTCTGGCACTGACTTGTGATGCCACCTCAGAGGTCCTACAGGGCTGAGGCTGCACTTCTAAAAATTACTCCTCTTTTACGCACGCATTGCATCCAAATGCAATAATGAAGCTCTTCCAATAAGGCAGGCACAGTTCTTAGCCATTTTTGCTATCAACTGTCTAATCCTTGCCACATCTTTATTTGAGAGCTAGTCCTATTTGCAGATGAGGAAACTGAGGCAGATAGAGGAACTTGACTATTATCTATGTTGGCCAGTGGAATGCCAGGTTCAAATCTAGACCAGCAAGATCTCTTTCTTTCTTTCTTCTTTTCCCTTCCTTCCTTCCTTCCTTTCTTTCTTCTGTTTCCTTCCTTCATTCATTTTTTCTTTCTTTCTTTGTTCCTTATTTCCTTTCTTCTCTCTCTCTCTCTCTCTCTCTCTCTCTCTCTCTCTCTCTCTCTCTCTGGAATTGAGGATTGAGCTCAAGCTCTCACACATGCTAAGTCAATGCTCTACTACTAAGCTCCACTCTGAACCTGCCAGATTTATTTTTCCTTTTAACCAAGATATGCCACCCAGGTTTACAGTGTGAGGCTCATCATAGAAAAAATAATGAAGAGCTGCATCCAGAGGAATGATCGTCAACCATCAAACCACTCAGAGCCAACCAGAATCAAACACTGGTGCATATTCTCAAACTTTTGTTGATGATTTGCTGGATGCTATGTGCTAAACACCCCACCGAGGCTTCAACATATAGTTTCATTTTCCTAAGACAAACCTACATATCACCATGGAAGGCCACATTCCACGTTAGTTTGTGGTATGTGTATATGTGTGTTGAGTGTGTGTGTGTATGCACGTGTATGTGTGTATATGGGTGAATGGAAGTGTCATTCACGCACAGGACCAACCACTCACAGAGGGGAGCTTTTTCTTAAGTCTGTCTTTGCTGTTCTCTCCCATCAAATCATTTTCCATGCACATGCAGTGCATATTGACCAGATGCTTCATTCTCCTCGCCACCGGGCTGCCTCCCTCCTTTCCTACGTCTCCGCCCTAAACCTCCCCCAACCTCTCAAGATGGTGAAATTTCTCCCTTGATAAAATGAGTGTTCTTTCAAAGAGGAACTTGTGTATGTGACTGCCTTAGAGTTCCATCTTCGGCACAGGACAGGAAAGACAAAATTAAGAAATGCAGAGGTCCTACTGGTACTGTCTATAGCTGTGCTACATTTGGGTCTGGAACATCCTCAAAGTCCGACGTGTTAAAGGATTGGCCTCCAGAGTGGAGCCACTTGTACATTGTGTAATCTTTATGAGATGAGTCCTGGTAGAAGATCTTAGGTCACCAGGCAATGTGTTCCGAGGAGATTGGAGTACCTTTGGTCTACCACCTTCACCCTTTCCTCCTGCACTTTGTTCCCACAGGCCCAAAGCAATGGGGCTAACCAATCCTGGATCAAAACTGCTGACACTGTGAGCCGTCACAAATGTTTTGCTATGTCTGCGTTGATTTTCTCCGCAGTCTCTACTCTAACCCTATTCTTACCTGTGTCTATGTCTGTGTCCTTCTTCATATGGTCACCCCAATCTCTACCCCTATCTTCCTGTGTCTCTTTCATCTATATGTCATGGGATGTCAGTGGGAGCCTCCATGCCCCAGGGCATCTGCCAGGTAGTAACACTGAAAGGTCTTGAACCCCCCAGTCGCTGTTGGAAGTCCTGTAGCTCACCCTTCATGTGGTCATCATGTCGATGTTTGATGCTCTTGTCTCCCCGTGTTACAGATAGGAATCAGAAGAGCAAAGAGCTCTAGGGTCACTCAATGGCAGTTGCTGTAGTGGTGGTTTTACCCAGACAAGTGAGCTGGAGCTTCTG
Organism: Ctenodactylus gundi; assembly: GCA_004027205.1. Lineage (NCBI taxonomy): Eukaryota > Metazoa > Chordata > Mammalia > Rodentia > Ctenodactylidae > Ctenodactylus > Ctenodactylus gundi. The sequence goes on from PVKB01001308.1 coordinate 331,998, forward strand.
GTTTAATCACTATTGATCACAGGCATTAGTGCCCCCGATTCTATCCTCCGAGCTTTTGGTTCATGGTTTTCTTCTCCTAGGCTCTCTGAGCATGCCTAAATGCAAATAGCTTGCATCTTTTGCCAAACCACTTACACACGGGAACTCAATTCTAATGATCTTTGTAGAAGATCTTGTGTATGTGAATTTCTTTTTCTCCACATCTTTGTCAACTTGTTGTTTTGGGTTTTATTTGTTTCTTTTTCTTTTCATGGTAGCCATTCTAGCTAGGGTGTGATACCTCATTGGAGTTGCATTTTCTTCACAGCTAACAATATTGAACATGTTTTTAGGTCTTTGTTTTATGTCTTTGTTTCGGATGTGTCCATTTAAGTCACGTTGCCCTTTTTACTGGTTACTTTTGTGTTAAATTTTTGATTTCCTTATATATTCTGGTTAGGAATCATCTGTTATGAGACCAGTTGGCAAGCAGTCTCTCCCATTCCAGAGGGAAGAGGTAGTCTTCACTGTTGATTGTTTTCTTTGTTGTGCACAAACTTCTTGGATATAATCTCATCTGTCTATTTTGCTCACGTTTCTTGTGCTTTTGGGATTGTAGCCCAAAATTGTTGCCTATGACAATGTCTTCAAGAATTTCTTCTGTATTTCTTCTAGTTGTTGAGTAGTTTCAGGTTTTACATTTAGGTCTTTGATCATTTTGAGTGGATCTTTTGTACAAGGGGAAAGATAAGGGTCATGTTCAATCTTCTGCCTGTCGATATCCAGTTTCTCCACAAGATTTAGTAAAGAGGCTGTCCTTTTCCCAGTATACACTGTGGCGTCGTTGACAGTCAATTAGCTGTAGACGAATGGCCTTGTTTTCTGAAATCTCTGTTCTGTTTCATGTGTCTTTGCTCGTGTTTTGGGCCAGTATCTTGCAATTTTGATTACTGTGGTTTTTGATGTGTCAGAAAATCAGGTACTGTGCTGCCTCCAATTTTGTTATTTTGGGGTTTTTTTCCCAAGAAAATGTTTTATCTGTGGGTGTTTTGCACTTCCATGTGAATTTTAGGATTTTGCTTTTGTAGATAGGTAAAGAACTTCTTTGGTATTTTGATTTCATTGAATCCATAAATTACTTTGGGTAGGGTGGATATTTTAATTCTTTTAATCCATAAATATGGGAATTCTTTCCTTTTTGTGGGTGTCTTTTCCAATTTCCTTCATCAGTGTTTTTAAATTTTAATTTTAGAATTCTTGAACTTCCTTAGTCAAATTTATTTCAAGGGATTTTATTTTTGAACCTATTGTGATTGGAGTTGCTTTCATGATTTCTTTCTCAGTAATCTCATTATGACAATTCTCTTAATTTTGTATACTAATTTCTCATTCTGCGACTTTACTGAACTCATAACTTCTACTAGTCTTTTGGTGGAGACTTTAGATATTTCTACAGATGGGGTCATATACTCTTAAAATAAGGATATTTTAACTTTCTCCCTTTCTATTATCTTTTTTTTCTTTCTCTTGCCTAATTACTCTGATTGAAACTTCAAGGCCTATATTTAGAGTAGGTCTGTCCAAGCTGCAGTTTGTCAGAGGGGTTTTTTTTTTTTGCCCTTGACTTTTTAGAAATATTATAATGAAAAGATTTAAAACCAAATTGTAGTACATACATACTTGAACTATATGTGGCTCAAGATGTATCCTCTTCACTCAAAAAACAAAGCCTAAACACCAATAGGCTTAACATTAGACATACCTGATTTACAGCAAAGAAAGTGGACATACTCATTCTGTCCTATGCAATAGAGGAAGTCCTGCCACCTTGCCCTCACTCATTACAATTTGACTCTGAGACTGCCACGGACCTTCGTTAAGCTGAAGTAGAGTCATTCAGTACCCGGTTTACTCAGGGTTTTTATCACGAAGGGATGTTAAATTTTGCCAAATGCTTTTTCTGCATTTATTTTAATGATCCTATGAATTTATCTTTTATTCTGCAGATGGGAGGTATCACGTTATTGATTTGTGTATACTGAACTTTTTGTGCATCCTGGGACAAATCCAACTTAATTTTTGAGAATGGTCTTTTTGTTGTGCTGTTCAACTTGATTTGCTAGTATTTTATTCTGAAATCTTGGATCTATATTCCTAAGTAATACTGGTCTTTAGTTTCTTTTCATTCTGTCTCTCCACCGTGAGTGAAATGTGAAGCCATGCTAGGCTGGGACAGAGAAATGATGAAATAATGAGTCTTTAAGTGATATTGTATCATTTAGTTGACTATAGACTAGACTGTAACAGGACACACAGGAGCAACTACAGCACATAAGGAGTCACAACACACATGCAAATAAAAAGGAGCATCTCGTATCAGGACGGTATCAAGAAAAAAAAGAGAATGAGGGCAAATTTTAGATACATGCTAATGTGGAGTCCATAGGATTTTCTGATAGATAGAATTTGGGGTGTCATAGAAAGACCTCAGGGTTTGGGGCTCCAGCATACAGAAAGCAAAAGTTCTTCCCCTGAGATCTGAGAGCGGTAGGGCAAAGCCTTTTGGATGTGTGAACTCTCAGATGTTTGTTTCCACCCAAGGAAGCTGTCAGGTGGGCATTCAAGTCCGGAGTCAACACTAAGACTCTTCTATATTATAAATAAGGGAATTTTATACATGGAGCTGGCGGAACATTTGACGATTTCTCTTGCCTTTGACCCTCTCACCCCAGTTCTCCTCTTCTCCATTCCTTCCCATCTCCTCCCATGACTAATTATTATTTCTGTCTTAGCAACTCAATTGTGCTATCTCAATATTCTCCAGATGTAAATAAATCACCAAAGGTCCTGCAGCACCACAAACCTTCCCTGTGACCGCGCGTGCCCTCCTCAGGAGGCGTGTGACACGGCTAGGTCCTGTGCACACAAAATCCTGCTAAAATGAACCACAGATTTTCCCCTGTGGAGCAGGCGAGAAGTACTAAGCAACGTGGGATTTATTTGTGGGGCCACAGTAGCCTGATTTTTAATACCATTCTTATAGATCCTGGATTCACATCCTTGCTAGAGGAGTCCATGTCTGATTTGGGGGACACGTTCTATTGGGTGTAATATCCTTAGATTCTAGGTCTCCAGAGACTCGATCGTCAGTGAAGCAGTTGAATTGGAAGTTTTGCACCTGCAGCTAAATGATTGTCAGAAGAGTGAGTCTTTTCCGTCAACTCCTAACTCCTGAGCGTTCGTGTGTAGTCACGTGGTCTTAGCAGACCGCCCACAATTCTTCTCAGGCGGAAGTGGAAGCAGAAGTGGAAGCTAGCCGCTTCCTTGCTCTTTTGCACCTGTGGCCGGGTCTCTCCTGCGCAGAAGGTGCTTCCACACACTCCATCTTCTTCAGTGTGGTTCACTTCACAGGCTCTACGTGGGTTATCATCTTTTTAAATAAAAAATTTAACAGGTTAAAATATATGTAACATAAAACGTACCATGGTAAGGATTCAATTCGGTGGCTCTAACTACATTCACTGTATTGTGAAACCATCACTGTTACTGTTTCCAGAACTGTCCCACATGCTAAACAGAACCTTTGTATTCATCAGACCATAACTGTCTACTCCAAACTTTCCCATCAGACTTGGTGGCCTCGATTCCACCTTTTGTGTCTATGTCTAGTATAGTTTAAATTTGACGTTTCTTATACATTTTTGTCTGAGGGACCTGCCCAGTGATGAAAGTGGTGTGTTTACATCTTCATTATAATTGTGTGGTATCCCGTCTCCCGTGTAGTTCTAACATTTGTCTTAACAATTTGAATCTTCAACATGAGGTACATTTATATTCTTCGGGGTTTCATTGGGCTTCTTTATAATCTTTCTAGTAAACTCTCTGTCCTTTCATCAATAATCGGTTCTTTGGGATCTGTTACTGGAGAGTTATTTTGGGCTTTGGGAGATATCATGCTACTTTGTGTTGTGTATTTCTTACATCCCTGCACGGAGATTAGGGCATCCAGAAGATGGAGTGACCTTCACAGCCAGTGGCTTTCTTCTGAAAATCTGCCCTAGTTTGATGTGCGATGTTGGCATTGGTTCCAGCTGAGCATCAGAGTGTAGTCTTTCTGTAACTCCTCAGGCCATAATTAATAACTGTGCATACTGTTGCATCCCATGAGAGAGTCAAAGAGACCCATCGCTTCTAGGAGAGGATCGACACAGATGAAGATGTCTTAGCAGCTTAGGCAGATGTAGTGCACACAAAGTAGGTGTGGAGCAGTGACACCCCTAGCGGCTTTATCCATCACTGGTGAGGCAAGTGCTGTGGCTGGTGAGAGACTGTGGCACTGGCATCCCCAGCAGCAGTGGGGATCCTGAAGCACCTGCGCGCAGACTCCACAGCAGTCTGCTTCCTTGCACAGGGAGAGGCACCAGTGAGATCTACAGGGTCCCTGTCGGTGGCACTCAGTCCCAGCCTCACAGAGGTGCACATCAGATGTGGCATGAGGAGAAAGTGGTGGCAGGCATGGCTTGGATCTCTGTTTTCAGTTGTGAGGTTGGGCCAAGTCCATATATGAATAGCTACACCTGCCCTTGGTAGATTTGGACCGCACCCCTGGTCCCTTCCTTCTGTGGGTGGCACCCGCCGTTGCACTCTGTGCTGTTTCTTGTAGTGCAGGACACTGGGTGGTCTGGGGTTCTGGAGCCATGGTTGCCCAACTGGGTCAAGATGGGTTTGCGAGGCTGCAACCTCTGTGCTGGGGTGCATAGCCCAGGAATCCTTGAGAGGGAGGGTTCAGGAATGACTCATCCCTTGAATAGTGTCATGGACGGGAGTCCCAGGAGGGGGAACATGTGACGTCAACAGGGAGGACAGGGAATCACCCTTTTCTCTTAACTGCTATTTAACTACATGCTGAACAGTGTGGACAGGGTCCCCACCCTCTCTACAGCCTCCAGCCCACTTGGCATTCTAAGCCTGTGCTCAGCAGGGCACTTAGCACCCCAGGAGTCTCCACCTCTCCCAGCAGCAGTTCTGCCTCAAAATCCCAATCACTCAGAGATGCACTAAAAAACAGGCAATTCTCAAGGCCGGCTGACTTGCAGCCCTGGGAGTGATAGGCTAATTATTGCCTCCTGCCTGCAGGGATCAAGGCTGGGAAGTGGTAATTTCTCCCTCGCGTTTGCATTGCTGAGATCAGACAGGCTCAGCATGAGAAGATGCGGAGTGTTGACAGCACTCCACAAAGCCACAAAAAGGCTGTGCGGAGTGGTTCTGGAGAATGTGAGCAGGCAGAGAGCCCTGCCAAGGAGGCCAGGGGACCCAGTGGGACACCTGGTTAGTAGCTATAGTAGAATTAACATCCTTATCACCAGTTTGTGCTCTTGATGAGGACTTTGGTCCCCTGGTTGGCCCAGGAAGGACCACTCCAACTGAGCTGTGGAGACCACCCCTGGAGGGGCACATGAGTGGAAGGAAGATGTCCTATGTGTAAGTTCTGAAAAGGGAGGCTTGGCTGGCCATGCAAGGGGCTTCCCATGTGCTCTCAGTAGGGATCAGTGCAACAGCGTGACATGAGTTCACTCTTGTGTCTGAATGTCACTAGTTTTGGAAGGACAAGAAAGGGTCCTTCTGGCAGCAACCAACCTTATTATAGAGATGTACTTGTTGCCTGGAGATGATGTTTACATCTGTCTGTAAGAAAATACAAATAGGTATATTTTAAAAAGAAGCAGTACAACAGGAATCTTTATTTCCCCACATAAACTTGACTTCCTGGCTAATTCCAACCTGAAGGATTCCCTTTCGCATTGCTCTCCTGATGAGTAGTGGCAATGATATCCTCAGCTTTTATTTACCTGGGATTATTTTAATTTCTCCCTCATCTTTGACTGTTTTCAATGTACAGAATTCTGGGTTCATTTTTTTTCAGCATTTCTCCCACATCTTTTTAAAGTGTCTGTTGGCTGTAGAGAATAGCGGGTTTCGTTTTGGTAGATTTCTCCATGTACACACCCCACTTTAATCTTTTCCTCTCATCACCCTCTCCTTCCCATTCCTCCCTAGTTTCACCTGTTTTGGGAGGATGTCGTTCAATGCGTAGAATATGTTTCGGTTGTATTTGTGTCTCCTGTTACTCAGCCTTCCGCCCCCTCTTTCCCGCTATATTTCTGATAAGAACTCAGCTGAGAAGTGATGAATCATATCTCTCTGGCTAATTTCAATATTCTTTCACTCTAGCTTGTTAGTGACATCATAACGTGTCTCCTTGTGGGGCTATCTGATTTTACTCGGAGGATGTTCAACAAATTAGATTTTGTGGACTCTTGAATCTAATAAAATTGGAGGTGGCATTAGGCGTCATTTCCTCGATCACTTGCCCTCTGTCTCTCCTTTCTAGGATTCTCAGAATGCATATGTGGATCCACTTGATGATATGATCTAAGCCTTTAGGTTATATTCTGCATTCATGTTTTGTGTCTCTGCTTCTGACTCAGTCATTTCAATGGTTTCATCTTCAAGTTTCCTGATTTTTCTTCCTGCTCAAATCTGTTGCAGAACCTCCCGTGTTCATTTTTCAGCGATTTATTTTTCAATCCTAAATTTCCACTTGGTTCCTTTCCACGACTTCTGTTTTCTTTGTTAATATTCTCTTTTTGTAACTTGTGATCTTCCTCTTTTTTTTGAGTATTTTGTCTGTGTTTTCCATTGGCTTTTTGGGCATACTTAAGCCAGTTGTCGTGAAGTCTTTGTTCAGTATCAGAATGAGCCAATGGAATACAAGGGTCCTAATGAAAGGGACACAAGAGAGAGAGTCACAAAAGGACCTGCTGTGTAGGAAGCAAGAGCTTCCAGTCATGGGAAGATGGACTAAGTGGGGAAAAAAAAACCTCAGAAACTGAAAGGTGAGGAACAGATTCTGTGAGAGACGCAGCTTCGAGTTCCTGGATAGGTGCCTAATGGGTCATGTGTGGGATACCTGACCTCCAGAATAGTGAAGTGGTAATATTTGTTGTTTAAACCACTAGGTTTTCATTAATTTCCCACAGCAACATTAGAAAATAAATACAATGCAATCACACTGAGGGGGGAAATGCTACAGACTTCAAGCAGTGTTGTATTTCTTAGTTAAGGTCCATTCCTTGTGTATTACAGTCCTCTGTGTCATTATCACCCCAGGTTAGTGGTGTGAATCCTATCATGAGCCTTGTGCAGCTCTGACCCAGATGGTTGCAGTGACATGCACATCCCAATAACTACACAACCACCTCTGCTCACAGCTCAGTGTCTCAAGGAGGCCATCACCCCACTCAATACCATGGCCCCGGAAGTGCCGAGCGTCACGTGGCCAGAGAGTGATGTTCACTCAAGTTACCTGATGAGGCATGATACTTCCCCAGAGGGCTTGGGGACAAGTCCACATTTTACCATGTTGTTCAAGTTCTCCGGGTTTCCATTTCCTCATTCATATTAGAGTCTCGAGTTGCAGGCCCACGTGAAGGTTACATGTGATAACATGTGTGGTGTGCTGAGCTCCAGTTCTACTCACAGTGTGCACTCAACAGTAAAAGCCATTCTTAATGAGATGTGACAAAACATTCAGGATCCACCAAGATGAATGATCACTGCTGTGTTCCCCTCAGGAGCAGCCGCACCGGGGGACCTGCAGGTGACTCAGCCTGAGACATCAATGTTGGTCACTGCTGGAGAGACGGCCACTCTGCGCTGCACTGTGTCCTCCCTGCTCCCCACTGGGCCCATCCAGTGGTTCAAGGGGAGAGGAGAAGGCCGGGAATTAATCTACAATTTCAGGGGAGGCCACTTGCCCCGAGTCACACCCGTCTCAGATACCGCAAAGAGAAACAACATGGACTTTTCCATCCGCATCAGTAACGTCACCCCAGCCGACGCCGGCACCTACTACTGTGTGAAGTTCCAGAAAGCAGGTACTGAAGAAGACAAGGAGATTCAGTCTGGAGGCGGGACTGAGTTGTCCGTGCGTGGTAAGTACAGCAAAGGCCTCTCTCCATCCCTGACGTGTGACAGTAGGTCAGACATACTCCCTCCTTTCTGTGATCAGCGCTTAAGAAGCAGTAGAAGTGGTGGGTGCTTGTGACTTGATGTGATATCATCCTTCTACAGGCCAGGGAATCTGAGCCCTCAGGAGGCCAAGCTAGTTTTCCTAGTCTCCAAGGCTCTTAATGGGGAACATCTGTACCCCTTGCCCACCTCTTCCACACCCTGTGCCTCTCCCTCTTTGCCTGGCTCCTTGACTCCACAGAGGGGCCTCTGACAGCTTGAGTGACCCGCCCAGTCACAGGGCCAGACCTTGGAAGCTGCCTACAAAGCATACGTCTCCTTGGTGAGTGAATCGTCTCCTTATGACAAAGCACTGAGGACCCGCTGTGTGCTGGCATCTCTGCTTGGTGCCCTGGGAGCATCAGGGGACAGCCAGGCTTCCTGAAGCTCTTGCCCTACCAAGTTGGTGTTTTTGTGTTTTCCATGAGGGCCACTCTGTCCAGGACAGGAGGGAGGAGCAGGAAATGATTTTTCCTATTTCAGTCTTCAGAACAGCACTAAAGGGTCCCTTCAGGCTCCAGTTCCCTGAGGAATCTGATGCCTTTATTAGAGGAGCTGCCAATGGGTTGGGTGTTGGCCACAAGTCTGTCGGCAAAACTTTGTGTATCAGAGGCCAGCTCTGTCTGGCATTTGATGACTGTGATCCAAGCAGGACCATCCCCCCAGCCAGCAGCCCCCATGTGGGGTACATAGAGGTTCCCAACTGAGGAAGCAAAGATGCTCACATTGGGTTTGCTTCTTGTGGCCCACAATTCCCTTTCTCACTCCTGAGTCTGAGATCATCAGCACACCGAGGGCCTTTAGACCATTCAGCCTGATCCCTCTAACAGGTGGAACACCAAAGACCAGACATATCACATAGCTGTACATGGGTGGTTAGTGCCAAAATCAGGATTGGAATCCAGATGTGCTTCCAGGCCAGGCCCCCTGCGGCCCTGACATGAGACACTGTCTCCACTCAGGAGCCAGGTACCCAGCAGGTGCTGCACTGCTGAACAGGGAGCCAGCGTTTCTGCTCTTCATTGGTTTTCCAAGGGTCCAGGATGTCCCTCACATTCAGACCATGACACCCATTTGTGACTGGAAAACCTCTCTCAAGTGATAGCTGCTTTATTCTAATTCCCTGACAGGACACAACGAGCTGCTCTATCATTTAAACAGCTGAAAAATGTTTTCTTTCTACAAAATAGCATATTGCGTCTAACAATCAGTGTCAGGGCTCCAGAAGTTGGGACAGTGGCCCTGTTGAGGAGCATGAAACCTGGAGGACACAAGAAATGGCACTGGGGCTATTGGGGGACAAGGAGGCAGTGCCTTTGTCTCTCTCAGTCTCAGAATTTTCACGGGTGAAATGGTGGTAATCACAGAATCCTTGTAGGAGAACAAAATGACTTTAGGTCTTCATTGTAAGTCACCTGGAGCTGATGAGGCACCCCAACTTTGAGATGTTTTTCAAAGTTATGCAGTCTTATACAACCAAGTGTTTTTTTTTTTTGTTGAACCTCAATTTCCCCATCAAATAGAAGGTGGATGATTGTATCAGCCTTTCCCAGTACCATAAGGACACAGAAGCCTGCTCAGTATAGCTGGAGGCTGCCAGCCCAAGGATGTATGGTCTTGGGCGAGACTTGGCTTCCCTGAGGGTCTCAGTTCCCCTGTCTATGAAAAGGTGAAGGTTATGGCTCCTCTTAGGGTCCTATGAAGATTGAAGAGGATGGTACAAAGACTTGGGGAGGATGGGAAATAGGGGAGGAGTTCAGGGCTATTACTCAGCATCAGGAGTAGAGTGACCCTAGGGAAAAAGCCTGGCTGCCTAGACCCACATCCCAGTTGGTCACTTGTCTTGCCTGTGACCTTGGACAAAGTGCAGCACACAGTGGGCCTCACCATCCTCATCTGTCAGTCACACGCACTACCCAGGGCATGCTGGGCAGAAGGAGTAAAGTCATGTAAAGCATTTGGAGCAGCAGTGGCTTGCAGGAAATGTCCCAGTAATGTGCACTGTGTCATATCCCATGTCACCTCAGATGTGTCACTTTTCCTGTTCAGGCGTCTAATGGCAATAAGGTTGGGTATAGTCAATGGCTCTCACCATTGGGATCTCAGAAAAAAATTCCAGGATCAAGTTCCACCTAGAAATTCTGCTTTCAGTGTTCTCCCATGAGTCTCTGTGTTCACTAGAAGTTTTCAGTTATTCCAGAAGGTTCTAATATACTGCCAGAACTGGCAAACCTTGAAATAGAATTCTTGGTGCCACAAAAGAAGAGATGGGGTTTGTTTCCCTTGGAAGATTGATTCACTTGGAGTATGAGAACCACTTAGTGGGGTTTAGGACCTCCAGAGGAATATGTGCCAGGCACCGGTCTCTGTGCCCAAGTGGGAGCAGGTCCCAGGGACAGCTAGACAGAGAGAGACCTCCTTCAACCCCTGCTGCACTGTGAGACCTGCCATCTTGCGTATATCCACATTGTACAGGTGCTGGAGCCCAGCAAGTCCTCCCTCTTCAGTGGCCCAATCCTCCCTGCCTCGATGGCCCAAATTGACACTGAGGAATCCATCCCTCTCACCTTCACAGAGCACCCAGCTCTCTGGGAATAGCTGCTTAGAGGAAGCAACTGTGATCCTGTCTGTGTGTTTGAAAACTGCTTTGCTTAACTGGCTTGCTGTGGGGTTTATTAAGAGAAGAGGGAATGAGTCAGAATTGGTGGTTTCTGCTCCTTTATTCCAGTCAGGTTTTCCCGGAGGGTCCAGGATTGAGACTTGCCCGGAATTTCTGCACTGCTCTGGGATGATGCCCCCTGGTGGCCTGGAGAATAAACATGCCTCTCCCCAGCTGGTGGTGACACCAGGGTGGGTTTGCTTCGCAGAGTACCTCCCATGCCTGCCAGTGTGTTTTGTCATCGTCCTCGTCTTACAAGTGGGGATTTATTTATATATTTATTTATTTACTTATTTATTTTTCTGATGCTGGGGGTGAAGCCCACATCCTGAGCTACATCTCAGCCTGTTTTTTGTTAGTTTGTGTATTAGTTTGGGTTCCTTTCAAAAGACAGAATTTACAGATCTTAGCACAAGAGGGGCTATTAGGAAGGCTTACAAGTCCAGTGATAGAGGTGGTCCAAGATGGTTGCTCCGCCAAGCAGTAGATCTCCCGTCAGGGACTGCAGAACAACTGGTGAGGTGAGAATCTGCTGTAGATCTCAGGTGAAGATCGGTGACTGAAGATCAGTGGTGACTGAAGGGCAGCAACAGACAGACAAGCACAAGTCGAGGCTGGAGCGAATCTGTGCTGACCATCTGTGGCGTCCGTAGACAATCCCGAAGGCTATAACTTCCCAGAGGAAGGGCCGGAACAATTATCCCTCTTACTCTGCCGGGGTTCCAGTTGGCCCTCCCACATCTGGATGGGCACTCCTCTCTCATTGGCCAGCTCACAAATGACTCACGCTCCAATCCTGACAAATTCGTAAACCCCAGTCTAGGGTGGTTGACAAATCCTAATACTAATGGAGGGGCGGGTCCTAATTCCATCAAGTTGACATAATCCCATCAAGGGACACTGTTTGAGACAAGTTTTCACTAAATGACTAGGTTGCCCAAGCTGGGCTTAAACTTGTGATCCTCTTGCTTCAACCTCCCAGAGTGCTGGGATTACAGGCCTGTACCATAGGCCTAGGGGACGCGGAGGCCCAGGAGGCAAAGAATAAGGGTTAAATTAGCCAGTGTAGGATGAGACGACCTCTGGCCTTAACTTCTGCTCTGTGGATCCTTTGCCAGCTGATGCTCCTCTGAGCGTCCCATTCGGAGGCTCAGACTCAAACTCCCCACCCACTAGGACAGGTGAGAGAACAAAAGACCTAAGAGCTCAGAGAGACCCGGCCAGCATGAGGATGCCCAGGCACTCTCTCTTGACAAGTGTTAACTGATCATAGCCCTTCATCTTACCATGGTGTCCAGGCTGCTGGTGTTTTGTTTGTGTGGCTTCTTCAAGCGACACCTTCCTTTCTGTGGTTTCAAAATGTGTGATGGATATTAGGGAGCAGCTGAAGTATTTATTTTTAAAGCAACTGTTGGTGGTATTTGCTACCTGGTGATTGTTATAGAAGATGCTGAGTAATAATTGTCAACATGGAGGTGCCCTTCTGAACCTGTGTCTGGGGAACGCCGCCCCGGGCTTCTGGTTCATCTACTCACTGCTTTTAGGACCAGGAAGTGCTTCTGTCTGCCTAGTGGGCCTGTGTCTGTGCCTCTCGTGATTAATTAGAGGTTGCGAACTTAAGCACCCTTGGTTTTCCCAGTGTTGCTGAAGCAAAATCCAAGCAAAGATACTAGCTTGCTTTGCTTTCAGTTACCTTTGCAAACAATAAGTCAGTGATTTTGAGCATCACGGGGCTGGGCAATGCGCTACTGGCCTCCCGCTGTCTTTGCTGCAGATGACACTTGTGCCGGTGGCCCCTAAAGTGTTATTTCCAGATAAATCTTTTCCTTGCCCCAACATCTTGTCCTTGAGTCACTGGCCTTTTCAGGTGTTGAGCAACAAACTTGGGCTCTGTTACATCAACACAGGGGATCTTTGTTTCTAGCTCAAATGAAAGAGGCAGAAGGCCCCAGATTCAGAAAAAAAAAAAATCTTTCCTTCTCATAATCATGATCTGGCCCAAATTAGACCCTGCTGGCTTGTTTATGGAAAGAAGAAAAAAATATGCAGCACTCTGAATAAAGTCCAAGTTAATCCCTTTGTTTTTGAGAAGGATCTTCTGGGAAGGAGAAATTCTGCTACCCCACCTCACAGATACAGTGCTGGGATTGGTGCACCATATCTCTGGCCAGCCTGGTTTCTGTTTTCATGGTGGTGTTATGGTGCCATTAATCCCTTGTGCTTACATGTACAGAATTGTTCCCTTGGTTGGCAAGGTCGCCAGGGAACCCCCTAGGAAACAGTACAAGGAGTGAGACTGCTGAGTCATTTCCTAGACCTTTGTTCGAGGAAATCTCCTGGGACAGAGAGAAAGTCTTTGACCTCAGACCCGGAATCACACCAGGACCTCTTCTTCCTCAGTCTAGCTGGGAAGATGCACTCACCTCCAAGACAGAGTGAAGCAACTAAGGACACCTTTCTCCCAGTTTTATCAGGAGCTGTAACAGATAGTATCCAATTTATAGCTGGGGACACAGTTCAGTGGTACAACATATGCCTAACATGCATGAGGACCTGGTTTTGATACCCAGCACTGCAAAATACTATTAATAAAAATAATAGTAGTAATGAGGCCTATAGATGTTCTTTGCAATGTTGCTTGCTTGCTGTCAATGGCAGTCTTCACAATCATATTTCATGTTTATAAATGCTCTTTTGTAGCCAAACCTTCTCCGCCCGTGGTATCAGGCCCTGCGGCGAGGGCCACACCTGGGCAGCAAGTGAGCTTCACCTGTGAGTCCCATGGCTTCTCCCCCAGAAACATCACCCTGAGGTGGTTCAAAGATGAGAACGAGCTCTCAGACATCCAGACCAGCGTGGACCTCATGAATGAAAGTGGATCTTACAGAATCTCCAGCACAGCGAAAGTAACAATGACTTCTGGAGACATTCACTCTCAGATCATCTGTGAGATAGCCCATATCACCTTGCAGGAGGCCTTTCCTCTCCGCAGGACTGCCAAATTGTCTGACTCCATCCAAGGTAGATGACCCCAATGCTGGTCCAAACCTACTCTTGTCCACCAAGTAGGATCCTGGTAGCCTTTGTTCCTGAGCCTGTATGGCCTGCAATGTCATTTCCCGTAGTCTTGCCCAGCTACTGTGTGCATGTGGACTTCTACCCTATGGCAAGCACTATGCTGATAGCTTCATTTCCTTTACTGATAGCAGCAACTTCAATCATTAGGTACTTACTCTGCTCGAAGCCTGTATGTGCCTAACGGTTGGATTTTGGTATAGTTATTCTGACTGTATATGCCCAGAGATTCCCTGTTGATTTCATTCATTATTATTCTAACAGGAGCTATCATTACTTGACACCTACTGTGGGCCGGGGAATGTGCTTAATCATTTCATCCATAGGAAAAGGGTACTGTCAATGTTTGAGCACCTGCTGCATACCTACCATTGCCCTGAGTGATTCTTTAGCTGTGATAAGAGCTCTACACTCCAGACCCTCCTCTGGGATCTGTCTGTGCTATATATAATACCAGAGCTTTTGCCTCTTCTGTTTCAGTTTTGCCCAATTTGGAGGTCAGTCAACAGCCGAAGATGCCAGGAAACGAAGTGAATGTCACCTGCCAGGTGGAGAAATTTTATCCTCCATGTCTGCAGCTGACATGGTTGAAGAATGGAAAAGTGTCCAAAAAAGAAAGCACACCGGTCTGCACAGAAAACACAGATGGGACCTACAACCAGACAAGCTGGCTCCTGATGGACTCTTGTGCCTGCATGGAAGACACAGAGCTCACCTGCCAGGTGGAGCATGACGGGAAGCCAGTGGCCACCAGAAGCCTGACCCTGAAGGCCTCTGCCCATCAAAAAGATCCAGGTAATGACACTAATCCCAGTGAGGCCTCCACTCTAAATGACAATTGTATATTTGTCTCAAGTGCCCAAAGTCTTACTCATTTCATTACAGAATAATCTTGATGTCTACCTATAGTGAAGAGAGTTTTGAAGTCAGCTTCCCTCCCCTAGATCTCATACACTAAGGACCACCACTGTTTGGTAGATCTTTGACATTTATAGACATTAAAGAAGAAGGCAGAAAAGGAGCAGGAAACATCCTGTCCTAGCATCGTGCCTTTTGTCTTTTTCATCCAGTGGTGGTTTTTTATGTTCTTATACCTTACGAGTCCCTCTTCTCTCTTTAATCTTTTTAATACATGCCCAGGCTCCATTCCAGAGTGAACTTTTCCATACACATCTGTATCCTCACTTAGCACATTCTAAACCAGATGCAGAAGGGGCTTCCATAAGGATGTGGAGTTTAAGTTTGGACCAGACATGAGGAGACTGAGTGATCACACCAGAGACTTTGCTTGTCCCCTTGACCTGGTTTGATCTGTGATAATGGATGAGAAATCACCCTCAGTGCACACTTACTACAGGCTATTTCACTTTATCTGTGTTCTTCCTTCCTGCTGCCACCACCCTATTGGTTAACAGTTTTACAGAAAGGGGAACTAGACTCAAGAGACAGTAGGGGATGTTGGTAAGGACTTTGTGCTCTTAGAATAGATGATTGGTCTCAACTGATCAAGATAAATCTGGAGTTCTTGAGAAAAGGTCTATCACCAGACTATGAAGCAAACTTGGGTGATGAAAAAATGTTCCCATGCATGGTCATTATCTCAACAACCTATGGTTGGTTAGAATCATCCTTTCTCTAAACAAATTGATGCATTTTCTTTCCATCTAACACCATGAGCTGCTCTCAAATTCTCAAACTTCAGCAGTCTACATTACATCCAGTGTGCTCTGTGTGGGCTTCACCTGCTGGGTCAAAATCCTTTTCATTTTCCCCTGTCCCTGTCTTTCCTTTGTGATACATGGAAGCTGTGTAATTACATCCACTAATAACTTAACCAGGTGTGCGTACCCAGGGCAAATGGAGTCCATGATGGGCAGTAGAATGATTAAGAACATTTTCCTACAAAGGCAATACCATTATCACAGTCAATAAAATTAACATTTCTTTCTTTCATTATCTAAAGTGGAGTCTGCATTCAAATTTTTCAGAATTTCTTTGATAACTGTTTTGTGCGTGTGTGTGTGTGTGTGTGTGTGTGTGTGTGTGTGTGTGTGCGTCCCCCCCAAAACTGGTTTTAATTCATCCTAAGAGCTTGGTAGGATTATCCTGTGAAAATATCTGGACAACAAAAAATCTTTTCAGAAATTCCAAAAATGATGCATTCTATTTCTCCCAATTTAGGGCTCTTCCTATTATTTGTTTCCTATAGGATGTGGTATGATAGGTTGTAACTTGCTAGGATTTCTTTTTAAATGCAGATGTAAAACTTGTGTGTGCAGTGTTGCTGATGATGTTTCCTTATTATCATCACGATGTCTGTATGGTCTATAGTTGTAGCTCTTGTTTCAATCTTGATGTTGGAAATGTGCCATTTCTCTTACTTTATCAGCCTTACTAGACCATTTTCTATCCTATTGATCTTCTCAAAGAAATAACTTTGTTTCAATGAATCTTTCTATTATTTTTACACTTTCTGTGCCACTGGTTTTCTACTGATCTTTGTTTTTATTCTTTCCATTGTCCTGCTTCCCCTGAGTGTATTTTGCACTTCTCTGGGGTAGCTTATTGAGTAGAGGATTGAGATTGTTGATTTGATACTTTTCTCCTTTTCCCTGCTATGCCTGAAACCACTATAAAAATTTGGGAACAGAACGGCCAGCTCATAAAGACTGTGGTGTGACATATCCCGTAACCTAATCTGTAACATGCAAACACAAGCATTTCTAAAACCTAAGATTACAATGAGGATTATATGAGGCAATAGAAGCATTTCTACATTGGACAAGACACAAAAGATGACTTGAATAGTTTTGAAAATTATAGCTAATAGCAGTTATGTTATTGTAGTTGTCCTTAGAAACTCAGAATTCAATTGACCATGCTTCAGTGCTGATGTATATGTGCCTGATCCTTATTTCAGAGTTTCACAATTTCCCCTTAGGTCTCTGTCCCAGTGTAGGAAGCCCTTTATCTTGAGAACCCAATTCCTCCGTAGCTCTGCTGCTTTTATAGTGATGTCTAGGGCCTCATCCTCTTTTTTGCCTTCAGCCTCCAGCAGATAAGCATATACAAACCAACCAAGAAGGCCTTTGCTTTGATGGGAATTAACTTTAACTCCAGGTTAATTATTCTCAGCTTTTCCCTGTCTTTCTCCAAGGACTGGCGCTCCAGAACAGCCATCCAGTACCACAGCCCTTACAATTACCATCCCAGTTCATTCCAAAACCCTGGTGTCAATGAACGCCCTTCCTGTGTTTAAAAAACAGCCCAAGTCACAGCCTGTGAAAGTGGCTGCCCGGATGCCTTTCACCATCAGATCTGTGGTCCTTATTGCCAGCCCCTAGTTATTGAGTTCTAAACTTGTATTTCATAGTGAGCTTTCCAGGCCAGTCCTGGAGGTCAGTTTCTCCAGAAGTAGCAGAGGATGGGAATGCAGGGATCATGCTGGAGGGCTGATACGGTGAACACACATGGGAAAATGAAGAAGTAGACCAGGCAGCAGGAGTTGTTGAACAACACTGCAGGCACCACACACACACACACACACACACACACACACACACACACACACAACTCAATGCCTGTTATCTAAGAGCAGGAGGAAGCTAGAATGCTTTTAGAGTTGTTTTAAATAGAGGTTAAGGCTCTGGGTCTAATTACATCTCAATTTAGTCAGTATGTGATGCCAGCATCCCTCCAGAAGGAGGAATGCGTTTGCAATGCATTTCCTGAAATAAGAAAGTGTCCAAGACTTGAAAGCTACCAGCCTTGGACACCCAGCAGCCTCACAGTGAAGTCTTTATTTCTTCCTAAGGACCTAGTGACATTATTCTTATTAAAATTTTTAAATTTTTAGTTTTAAAAGCAAAAAGTCTTGTAAAAAATCTAAATAATCCAAATGTCTGCTTCTCCAAATATATCTTTGACAAGACAGATTTCAGATGACACAGGCACCATAGTAAAGGTGGCTATTTGATATGTGAAGATCCTGCCAAGCATGGACCCATTTTCCTGACCTACCAGAATGTTTTCAGCCAACAGGCTCCACTAGGACAGTCACCTCCCTCTGAGGGCTCCTCAACTTCCTAAGATCATGGGGACATTGGGCTCACCCCTGTAGCATGGCAGCCATGCAACTCAGTCACCATGAAACAGTCCTCACACCATGTAAAAATCCTGTAAATAAGTTTTCTGTGTCCCTGAGGCTGGACTGCCCTTGGTCCAAAGAACACAGCGTCAGAAATTATCTTACAGGACAATAGTGATGAGTTCTCTAGGTTTGGTTCCCACCAACCTTATGAATGAGTCTTCCTAAACACTCTGAGCCTTTGTTTTCTCATCAGAATGGACTTAGTAATCCCTGCCCCACAGGATTGTGGGAATCAAGTAGGAAGCCAGGGACCCTACTCAGGCAACATGCCACTGAGGACATACATTTCCACAACTCCCCTCCTGGGGACCTTGGGTAGGGGTAAGTGGGAATAAGCATCCTCTGTACTGTCCCTTTTTCTGTTTAGGACTTGAACCAGGATTCACAATGCAGGGCATAAGTTTAGTGTCTTAATGATGGTCCCAGGTAGCCTCAGATACAGTGAGAGCAGCGTCTTGGGAATGGACTCACAGGGGCTCTACTAATGGGTCCTCCTGTACCTTGATTTCCAGGACTGGTGCCTTCTACCACAGTTCTTGTAACTCTGTTCCTCTGTCCGAAGGTGCTACTGGTAATTGGTATCTCTGCCATCTACATCCAGAGAAAGCAGAAGGCCTGACTGTAAGTTTAGAGGGATGGAGGGCAAGGCAAAGACAGCCACCAATGGGCAAGGTCAGCGGGAGGGCCAGTTATCTACCCCTAGCTTCAGGGTCAGTGGAAAATATAGTAGGTGCCACACACCTGCTTCAGCATACTCAAGAATTTAATGGATTCTTTTGAGAGTTTCCTAGCTCCAAAATAGTGTAGGGTGCTGCAGGTGGGGGCTAGACCAGAACACGTGAACAGTGTTGCACAGAGTTCTAGATTCTGCATGAAGGAGATGGGCTGAAGGGTGGGATGAGGGGCAACAGAGTGAGGGGTTTCCTGAGAGGTCATCTCTAGATGATGTGAACACAGAGGTCCCATGGGACAAGAGGAACCCATGGGGTGAAGCCACAGTGACAGCCTCCCAAGGGCAGCAGTGAGGACTATTCTCCCCCTGATCTTCTGTGTGACCATGCAGAATAGGCAGAGGGGGGGAAGGGGGGAATGCGTGAATCTTGTCTCAGAATCTGCCCATTCACTCGTGACAGGTATCCTAGGAGGCAAGTGGCACCCGGGACACTGGAGACATTTCCTGAATGGTAAGCAAATAATTCAAGGTGAATGTGGCTTTCCGTACCTCCTTCCTTCCCCTCTGCCACACAGGACCCTCAGTCTCTGCTGCCTTCTTCCTGCTCTGCAGGCCTCAACCAGAGAGAAGAAACTTAGAAGCCTGCATGAACTCTACTCCAGTACCTCCCCACATCCAGACCTAATGCTCCTTCTTTTCCTCTGCCCAGGCCTTGAGGAGGCTAGATCTGTGTCTGTATTCACAATCCTGAGCTGGAGACACAGGCGCTGGCTCTGTCCTGACTCTGGAAACCCCCCTAGAATGTGAGCAGCAGGCCCAATTTGAGCCCACCAGGACATCTCTCTTCCACCATCACCTTCAGATCAACCATCACTCCACTCCTGAGTCCATATTCCAAAGTGTTACTTTGTCTTTTGGATCCCTGTCCACCCTAACCCCCCATCCTTGATGAAGTTCTCAAATGAACCCCAATACTGTTTTTAGAGAAAAATCATTCACCTCTTTATTTAAGTGTCCCACTCCTCAAAACTTCCTTCAGATTTCCTCTTGTCTCGTGGCAGAAACACCAGTTTTTCTACCATCCTGTATTACATCCAGTCAGTTGCTCGTGATATAAACACTATGACGGTCCAATAACCTTGAGTCATTGTTTTCTTCCCTTTCTCTTGTGACCCATATTCAAGTCTACCCTTAAATATTTATGCCCGATGGGGAGATGGTAAACACTAAAACATAGATTCTGGGAATAAAATGTGCACTGATTTACATTGTGAGTTTTCCTCAGATAAATACTACCAACGTGGCCAACCTCAAGCTCCCCACATTTTCACAACCAGATGGAAATTTTGACAACCACCAGCTCTCACGGATCAGTCTGCCTGCTCCAGCTCACCTGTGGTCTGTAACCATAGTTGGCACACGTCTCGTCTCCATGACTCCCCGGTCCCAGCAGCACCATCTTCTCCTAACTCGTGGCTAGACCCTTTGACCAACTTCTCTGTTTTAGCCATGGAAATTTTGAAAATGTGAACCGAATGGAATTATTCCTCTGCTTCTTCCCAACGTATCTACCTGGCTTTTTCTCCCCCTTACCAGTACGTTATTAAAAGCCTTTTCCTTGCATCATAATATAAAACTCCAAATCACCCTCAGCCACCTGGTGTTCTATCTCCTCTTCACCGGACTAATTTTTTCCCTTAGCAGTTATTATCATCTGCATTATACAAGACACACAGATTCCACTCTCCCTGGCAGGATGAAAAACTGACTGTGCAAACAGAAAGCTTTGGAATCCAAGTTCATAATCACTAGGAAAATAATGAGCCTCCTGTGACTTTGGCCAAAAACACTAAGATCATCATAATCTCAGCTATAAATGTACAAGAAAATGAAAACTGCAAGTGAAACAAATATTCATTTAGGATGCCGTAACTTGAAATATTAAACACATCCAGAGTTACAATGTTTTATTTCTTTGTCAAAAGTTCCCAAGACTCATATGAGCGGTGTCTCCTTTCTAAGATTTATGACACGAAGCAAGGATCTTTACCTGGTGAATTATATCCCTGCTTTGTTTGCTTGTATCAGCTTCCAACATTTTATTCTTTGTTCTTTCAAAGCTGTCAAATCCCCTAAAATTCATTAATGTGACTCTATTTTTTTTTCTGGCATCACTTCTCCGACATCTTCACTCCTTGGTCACCACCACTCTCCTCAGGTTTGGTGCAAATTTCCCTTTTCTGAGTTCCCTCGAATGCCTGTGTGAAGTCTGCCAAGAAGATCCGAGCTTGCATGCCATAGTCACAATGTCTACTCTTCCATACCTCCCTTCCATTCAACTTTCTCCACTTCTATCCTTACCATTTCTTGTTTCTGCGTGGCACTTTCACTCTCGTTGACCATTTCCTCTTTCACTTACTCATTTTTGTAAAACGTGATGAGGGTTTAGCATGGGGACACAAGGAGGTGGCACAAGAGCTCTTTAGTCTGTGGACAAACCAAGAAATATAGCCACAGGAAACAACCAATCAACAATATCAGCAATAGAGTTAGAAGTGACACAATTGGCCAGCTACCCTGATGACCATTTGTTATTTATGTAGTGATTTGTGGACTAAAGACACAGCAAGGAGATTTGTGCTCTCTTCAGCTACTTAAGACAAAAGCTACTGCGGTAACTGAAATTGGAGCCATGAGTCTGAGAACTGGTGCTATTTAATTAAACTTTGGCTACTAAAATGTATGTCAACACCAAAGTAGAACTGCCTGGTTTTGTCTTTGTCAAGTAGAATATCAGCTCTACCAGGAAAAAGATTATCTGTTGTAAATTCTCAGTTTAATCTGAGGGGTACCTGAGGAGATGGTAACAGGGGGCCACAGTCCCACTCTAAGCAACTTTACTTTTCTCCCAGCCCTGTTATACTTGGTGGGAACAAAGAAAGATCATATAAAATTCAAAAAAATGGATCACAGGGTTATATCAATTCAGTGAAGGCAGGAATCTAAGTGGGTTGTAGAAAATTTAACACAGGCAAAGAATTTAGGGAGGTTTGTACAAGGTTTAGTGATTGCATCTATAATAGATTCTATGCATTAGCTAGAAGTTAACCAGGTTCCATCAAGAAGACATTTATGGGACACCCACTTGTGTACTTTGTTGTCTTCTCAGTCAGAAGTTTTTCTTTTTTTCTTTCTTGGTTGATGACCCATTTGGGTCCCCTCTTGGCTTCTCAGCCAACAACTTTTCTTTTCTCTTTTCTTTTGTTCAACAAACCATTGCTTGTCTTTTTTTTTTTAATGAAGCTTATGGAAATTTGGTATCTTATTCTCTACTAGTTTTCTTTTTTTTTTTTCCTTCTGTACCCTGTAGGTGAACAATACCAGGAACTACATGATGAAAACATTATACCCTTACTCCCAAGCTTTATCTCACTTTCCCAGCCTGGACTCCTTCCCTTCCTTCCTTTCTCTGTTCTCTGACACATTTGCGATAGTCCCAGGCACTCAGAGACTCTGAAGAAGCAGCATCGCAACCCCCATGAAGTTTATCCTAAACTTTTCTAATGTGGAAAGCCCAGGTCAGACCAACTGGAGTTAGAGAATTTTTGATCACCCAACAACATAAGGTAATTTGAAAACCTCATTGTTCGAGTGATTATGTGCTCTGAGCCTAAAAATTTTCAGGTAAAATTTATTCTGGGAATATTCTGGTACTGCTCACAATGAAGACAGCAGTTTGCCAGAGATATTGTCTGGAAACAGAGCACATGTGATGACACATCAGCTTGGTGGCATTAGCTGAGCTCTCTCATCGAAGCTCAGGAAGCTAAAGACACTCTGTACCAGAGATCCATGTGAGTGAGATCAGCTGAATCCTCACTGGGATTTCATTGAAATTCAACTTTTAATTTTCAACCTAATCCAACTTCCTTCTCCTCCCTTCTTCAGGCATAGATTATAAATTTATTTATAGAAAAGTGGCCTGCTTGTTCATGGAAGTCTCAGAGTGTGCCTCCAGGGAACCCACACTGGCACAAAGAGCACACAGAAGCTAAGTATCAGAAAGGCTGGCATTCCTTTATCTCTAAAGCAACCAGCCAGCCATAGAAAGATGGATCATTTCTGTTACCTCAAGAGTAAGGAGAATCCACAGAAGTGATTAGGTAAAAGAAAGTTACAATCGAATCTCTATTGTGAAAGACTGCTGTATCTGAAGTAGGAAAAGAAAACTATAGGAAACAAGGAAGGAGGCGTGTAGCCCAATTAGGAAGCAATCATTTTAATTTAGACAGGAGATGATGCGGAAGATGTAGAAATATATTGGTCCAAGAGGAAATTATGCGGTAAGTTTTACGGGCTAATAGAGGATAGATCTGAATGGATGACTCGGTGTGTAGAAATTTGACCAACCTGGTGGGTGATGATGCCATATACTGAACAGGAAAGAGATGTGAGAAGATCATGTTTACAAGTGAAGGTCTTAACTCATGTTTGACTATTTGGAGTGCACAAATGACAATGCGCATAAAGTTGCAGGACATACAGATCGGTGCCATGAACTCAGATTACACATGTACTCAGAGGAGGAATCAAGATTTGAACCTTGATTGTATCTGGGTCCAAAGCTGGTGCTCTTGGTGTCTTCCTATTGTGACTCAGTATCCAGAGAGTGTAGAGTCACTTGGAAAGT
This sequence comes from Ctenodactylus gundi, assembly GCA_004027205.1. Lineage (NCBI taxonomy): Eukaryota > Metazoa > Chordata > Mammalia > Rodentia > Ctenodactylidae > Ctenodactylus > Ctenodactylus gundi. The sequence goes on from PVKB01001308.1 coordinate 355,294, forward strand.
GGCAAGGTGTGGGGGTGGGATCTGGGGGTAGAATGACAGGGGCTAGATAGGCATCCTGTGTGGAATTCTTCATTCCAAAGCAATGAGATGAGACACATTGAGGACTTGTTATCCCATGGAGGATATTCTATGCACAATCTGCTTTCTCCTCCTGTCCTGATACCTGATACCTCTCGTTGCCTGGACAACTTGCTAGTCACTGAGCAGGAAGCATGGTTCCCAAGGAAGCAGTGGGGAAGAAGCCACAGCGGCCATGCTTGGCTATAGATGGCTACACATTAGTAGGGAATCAGCAAGGAGTGGGCTGAGAGTCTTTGGACACAACATTTGTGCCCAAGGAGAACCCCCTCTAGAGTTAAGAGAAAATGAAGAAAACATGTTGATTTCTTCCTCTTTCTAGGGGTCTTGGTTCTGCCCCTCCATTCTCTTCCCCAAGTCTTGGCCCGATACTCATCACAGATGAGAGATGCAGCCCTCGTCCTCTGTTTCTAGGTACGTTGCTTTTCCCCTGACACTCTTTACTCCCTCCTTCAAAAACACGCCTCCATCCTCTAGAGTATAAATATCAACACCTTCTAAATTCTAATCCCTTTCTCTAATCACTTTCTGTCCCCTGTAGTCCCCAACAGACATTGTGTTGAGGCTTGCTTTTGACCTCTGAGTGGAGGGAAAGAGTCCCTTGCCAAGTTCAAACCTATCACCCTGATGGCAAACCCATGGAGCTCTCACCTCCTCTTACAGTTATGCAATTCAGCAAGACCCAGAGTTTGGGCTCCCAAAACCTACGACCACCCCCAACACAAGTTTCCAACAGATCTGCCCCTGCCCATATCTGTGGGGCTCCTGGAGGAGCAAGGGTCCTAAGACTGGGGAAAGTCTGAAGCAAACATGTCTGAAGATATTAAGCCTCTTAACTCTAGCAACCCTGGTCATTTCCAATAGCTGCTTCTCAGCTCATAGCAAATTTGCCTATCTAATTTGATAATCATGAAGGGATAAGTGTCATAATCTCAGGGTCTTTCCTTTAGTCACTTTGTCCCTCCTGTGCATGACAGTGTTGGCAGATTGCAGACCTTTAAGACTTAGAGACTACTGTAAATCCTTAGGTCTATGGAGACTAAAAATTAAAATACTTCTCACAGAGCTCTGTGTGGTTTTAGCAAAAAAGGTTGTTAGAAACAGCCTGATCCTGGCCCCATCCCTCCTTTTCTGGCTTCTTGTTTGGCAAAATGGTCACTTACTTCCTCCATGTACAGACTTATAAAGGCATCAGGTTTGTGTACACTGGGGAGTTCCTTCTGCATGCTTAATGAGCTCTAATTATTTTGTTTTCATAGAATTTCCTCTTGAAGAGCTTTCTCTGTCCCATCCCAGAGTTTCCAGTCAGAATTTAGAAGACTAACCTGGGGTTTCCCTCACCTCACAAAATCTCGCAGCAATCGTATTTGTTCCACGTCTTTTTGTTCAGGTAACAAATTCACACCTGTGGCCACAGGTCGGGGGCAACAGCCATCACAGCTCCACCCTCATCCCCTGAAAGAGGTTCTGTTGAAATATATTACCCCTACACAAACACTACCTGCTTCGTGGAGAACAAAAGACTTGAAAAATATGAAACTAAAAACCAAGAAAAAAGATCCCTTTGTCAATCACCTAGAAACAATCACAGCTAAGTTTTTGGAGAGATTTCAGTGCCCCTAGGACCTCTGCCTATAGCAGTCACATCAGAAGTTGCCCCAGGTCCATGAGAGAAGCTGAGTCCTACTTCTACTTCTGTTTGCTGAAAAAGTTTATCAGCAAGTGGGTCTCTTCCTTAAGACTTTGGATCACATTTTAGAGGCTTTGATTCGCGAGTGCTGCAATGCTGGCTCACAAGATTTAGAGCGGATGAAAAAGGAGAGTGAACATTATGGGACCATGAATAAAAAGGAGGGAGGCATGGGGTCTTGAGGAAAGAGAACAATGGGTCAGGTGACCAGGACCATAGGAGATTTAGTAAACACCAGTTTGTTCAGCCTCTTCACCTCCCCTCAAAAAGAAAAAAAAAATAAGATATGCTTTCTAATTCATTTTATGAGGCAACCTTCATCGCAAAAACCAAATTATACTGTATTAGTTCCAATTATTTCAAAAGGCAGAATTCACAGAAATTATAACAAAAAGGATCTATTCAGAAGGCTTATAAATCTGAGGATAGAGACAATCCAAGATGGCGGCCTGCTCATGTGAGAGCTGGAGTGTCTGATGGCTGCTCAGCCACAAAGTAGAACACCCATCCGGGACTGCAGGTCAACTGGGGAGAGTCTGCTGCAGATCTCGGTTGTTTGAAGAGCCATGGTGAAGACCAAAGGCTGAAGATCTGTGACTGAAGATCAGCGACAGGCAGAGAGGCATAAGTTGGGACTGGAGCAAATCTGTGATGAAGATCTGCTGCCTGTAGCAAGTCAGCTTCCATGGACAATTGCGTAGACACTTGCAAAGGTGAGCACTTTCCCAGAGAAAAAAGCAGTAACAGTCTTTCTTCTTCCTTCCTTTTATATAGTTCGAGTTCCAGTTGAGCCTCCCACAATTGGGTGGGTGCTCTTTCCTCATTTGCTGGCCATAAATCACCCACACTCTAATCCAGGCGGGGTCTCAATTGCCTAATCTAGATGTGGTTCCCAAACCTTAATTCAGGCATGGTTCCTGATTGCCTCAAATTGACATAATCTCTCCACAGTAATGTAAACTATACAAAAAAAAAAAAAACTAGGCTGGATGCTTAGCTCAGTGATTAGAGCACTTGCCTAGGAAGTACAAGGCCCCTAGTTTGATCTCCAGTTACCACATAATAGCTGAATGTGGTGGCACATACCTCAGGAGGCTGGGCCAGGAGGATTGCCATGGGTTTGAGGCCAGCCTGTGCTATATAGTGAGTCTCAGACCAGCCTAAACTACACAGTAATATTCTATCTCAAAAAACCCCTACAAAACCAATATCTTTTATGAACCTATACTCAAAAACAAAATATAATAAGAAGAATCTAGTAATGCGTAAAGTTATACACCATGACCAATTGGATTTATGCCAGACATAAAAGGATGTTTGAACATCTGATAAGCCATCTCTGTAATCCATCACATCAAGGAGTTAAATAAGAAAAAATTACACTCATCAACTTACGCAAAAAGAAAGAATTTCACAAAACCCCACTCATTCATGATAAAAATCTCTCAGCAAACTAGAAATACAGATCTTCTTCCTCAACTTGATATAGAACACTTGTTAAAAACCTATAGCTCACATTCGACTTAATGATAAAAAAACTGAATTTGTTTCCTGTAATATCAAGAACAAGGGAAGAGCATCCATCCTCCCCACTTTTATTCAGCATAGTACAGAGGAGAGAGAGAGAGAGAGCACGTGAGAGAGCAGGAGGGATGGAGGGAGGGGGGTCATGGCATGCAGATGAAAAAGAAATAAACAAAACAGTCCCTGTTTGCGGATGACATGACTGTCTACATAGAAAATTCCAGAAACCTACTAAGTCAGTTCTTAGAAAGAATGAGTTTAGGTGCCAGGATGAAAAGATTCATGTGTAAAATTAGCTGCATGTCTTCACAAAAAAAAAAGGTGTGAAAATTCACATCAGTATCACATAAGCAAATACTTGGGCATAAATATATTCAAATATGTACAAAATCTCTATAAAAAACAAAATACTGATGAAAAATTAAAGCAAAACTAAATAAATGAAGAGTTGTTGGGGCTCATAGAAAGACTGCATACTGTCAGTATAAGCGTTTTTTTTTTTTTTTCTAAGCTGATCCATTGACTCAGCTTTCCTAGTCAAAATCCAAACACGTGATTTTGTGGATGATGTTGAGTGTGTCTCACAGTCTGTAAATGAGGCAAAGACCCCTAGTAATGCAATGTAGAGAGATATAAAGGAAATCAGAGAGCTGGTGCTATCTGACAAACACTTGCTATAAAGCTGCAGTAGTCAAAATAAGGTAGCATTAGTAGGGGAAACCATCAAACAGATCAACAGCATAGACTCTAATGTCCAAAAATAAACTTATATATAGTCAACTGATCTTTGATGAGAGAGCAAGGTTAATATAACAGAACAAAAAGAAAGACTCGAAACAAATGGTGCTGGAACAACTGGACGTTCAGATGGCATACAACGAGTAGACCTTACCTTTCACAAAAATTAACTAGACCCTAGATCTAAATGTAAAATACGAAATGATAAAGCTTATGGGAAAAAAATTATGGGAGCAAACTCAGACTATCTTGGTTTGTCTGTGACTTTTAACACAACTAATAGACTTTATTTTTCTTTTAGGAGCTTTTTTTTCTTTCTCTTACAGTCTCTTTCACAGAGCAGCAATATTTTTTATTTTAGTGATGTCCACTTTGTTGACTTTTCTCCTTGGATCAGGCCTTAAGAGTTTGAATCCATAATGTGCCTTCTCACCCAGAGTGGAAGAAAATGTTTACAAAAGACATGTCTAATAAAGAACTGTTATTCAAAATATACAAAGAACTCATAACATTCAGCATTAAGAAAACAACCTGATTTTAAAATTAAAAAATCTTTGTCATCTTGACAAGATACGTATGTGCATAAAATCCTCAACTTCATTGTAAACCTTAAATCTTGCACTAATACATATCAATAAAATGGGGAAAAATAAAATTAAATTTTAAAAAAGACCACAACAAAAGAAGATTAAAAAGTATGATAAGAAAAAAATTACTCTCATTAAATGAGAAAAAATAATGAAAGTTTAAGAACTTTGGTTGCATCAGAAGACATTATGGCCTTGAAACCAGAAAACTGACCCATTACAGATTTGCAACAAGAAAATAATTATGTACAACATTTGTCATTGGAATTTAGAATGAATGGTATCCTAGCACATACTTTAGGTTACTATGGCTATAAAAACTGATTTGGGTATCATTATTAGGTTAATAGAGCTGCATTCCAAGTGTTAGGTTTGGATCTGGACTGTGCCCCCAAAGCCTGATGTGTTTGGACATTGTGGATTATCTATGGAACCGTGTGCTGTTGGGAGACGGGGCCTGGCTAGGAGGGGGTGGATGCCTGGGATTTGACATGGAAGGATTGTGTCAACTTGTTGAGATTGGGGGCCACTCAGGGGAGAGCTTTCAGGTTATTGACTTTCAGGTGTGTTATTGACCTGTGGGCCAGAAAGTGGGCAAGGGGAATACACCCTGGGGGTGGGCAGCCCAACTGACAGCTTAAACTAAAGGAAGGAAGAAGAAACATTGTTACAGCTTCTTCCTGGGAAGGCTGTAGCCTTGCCTGAGTCCCCAACATCAACTCTGTCCTTGTTCACTTGATATTCTGTCTGTAATGCATGAGCAGCTCTCTGACGTCTGCCATGTGCTTCTGTTGTTGCCAGCCACCCGTGAGTGGACTCTGAGACCTTCTGGAACTGTGAGCTAAATAAATCTTTCCTCCCTTTAATTGTGGATGTTGAATACTTCTGTCACAGTGACTAAGACACTGAGATTGACACTGTACATCAAGAATACCCTCGAAGGATTTTACCATGATGCATCTCAAATATTCTTGAAGCACCTCATCTTGGATAGGAGAGGAAGCAAAATGACTGCTACACACAAGTTGATCAGGTAGCTAAAAAGGCAGAAGCAAGGAGGAAAGTCATTAAAACTGGCAACATGTGTTAGTGCTAAGCACTGATCTGAGCTTGAGGAAGAGCCTAAGAGCTGCTGGGCCTATAAGTTTGTTCTACATGTCTTCCTGTGGGCCACTAGGCCCACCTTGTTAAGTCAATATAGGACCAGGAAAGCTGAGAATTTTAATGACCTCTAATTTTATTTTTTATACTATGCATCATATATACACGGTGACCTTTTTTAGGAGAGAGTAACAGAAGTGCTTACTTAAAGGTCACAGATGTTTTTGTGTTAGAATGTTATTGAAGCAGGAAGCTGAAGCCATCCTTAAGAGCGGAAGACATGGGAAGATTTCACCGTGACGATTGCAGTGGGATCACCAGGACACTAAGATGGCCTGAAGGGTCAAGCAGACCAAAGAGAGGAAGCATTGTTTCTGCTCGGATTGTCTGGATCTCTCTGAAAATGGACCGTAACTCTTCATCTTGGGGCAGCCTGCTGCATTGCTCACTTTTGATTTCACAATCTTGAAGCAGGTTTCTGTCTCATTCTATCTCAGCCACTTCCTCCTCTTGTAGGGAGATAGGCAGGTATTTCTAATTTTCACAGAGCGGAGTCTAGAATCTTCTGGCACAGACACAGACACAGACACAGACAGAGCAGGCTTCCTCGGCCTCCACCATGCCTGTTCCTGACTGCCAGCTCCAGCCTTCTCATCCCATCTTGGTACTGGCCCTCCTGCTGGGACTCACAGGTAAGAATAGCCTTGGGTGTGAATCTTCTCTTCCTTCACCTGACCCAGTCCTGCCCCTGAACCTCAGAGACTCTACGTTAACAGAGGCACTGCCACAGAAGGCAAGGACAGAGTGATATCTGACCGTAGAACCAGGGATCTGGGCATTTTCTCTGTGGATGCATCACCTGCAACAGGTGAGTAGAGAGGCATCAGCCACAGGATGTTTCAAACAGCAACAATGATTACTTAACATTTTTATAATAATTAAACTCCAAAATACTTTTCCAGAGGGTCATTATTTAAATCCTTGAAGTATCTTGGTGCTTCAAGAGGCCACAGAGCCTGGACAGGGTCCCAGTGCAAGCACAGAGGCAGCTGACAGGGCTGCCTGGCCCCAAGGTCAGGGCTCTCTGCCCGCCGCTGAAGGATAGGAAGTCCGACACGGGGCCCCAGTGAGGGTGCAGTGTCCACGTTCTTACACACTTTGAACCTCCATTCTTTCTTAGTGGAGCTCCTCACTTTCCCTCTGTCTTCATACTTTATCTTCCTTTGTGGTCTGACTTTAAAACTCCTCCCCCTTCCTCAACCTGTTTAGGTGAAAAAGAAAAAATTCTTTATTCAAAGATAGCTCCAAAGATATGGAAGAGGACTGGAGGAATGGCTCAGTGGTCAAGAGCTAAGTACCCAAGTTTGAGTCCCCAACACCACATAAACCAGACGTGGTGGTGCACACGTGTATTCCCAGCAATTGGGAGGCTGAGTCAGGAGGATTGCTGTGAGTCCAAGGCCAGCCTGGGCTCCATAGTGAGTTCAGGACCAGTCTGGGCTGCAGAACGAGACCCTGTCTCAAAAAAGAAAGGAAAAGAAAAGAAAAGAAGATATTAAAGAGCTGCATCTTGTTACAAATCTCCTGTGTCCAAGGATTCAAGGGCCTTTTATAACAAGCAGAGGAGGAAGAGCTAATGCAACCCTTGCTTGATCCCTTTCAGCCATTTTCTGCTCCTTTCCTTCCCTGTAGAAAACAAACTAGACTTTGGCCCCAGGTGCCGACATCTGTGTAGCCTTTTAATTTGCATGTTGAAGAAAGGAGGGGATGGCTGCTATGCCCTGGGCCTGAGGACATTTGGAGAAGCCATTGGTTAGTGTAGGGAAGAAATCCTAACTTTTAATGATCTATTTTGTCCCCTTGGTCATAATTTCTCCTGTGACTTAGTCCATCCCTCAATTTTGAGAGCCTTGTGGGTCGTGTTGTCTGGCTGGCTGGCTGTTGTTGGCTTGGTGTGGAGATTTCATCAAAGGTAGCTGGAACATAAGCAAAGGGGGCCAGAGAGTTAAGCCTGCAAAGACCCCCCTGAAGTTGGTGGAGCCAAGTAGAACAGAGAATCAAAGTCAGGAGAGATTGAACAGCTGCACCTACTGGCAGGGCTTTAGTCATTTTGCATAAGAGCCCTTTTTCATAACTTCTGTAGTTCCATTTATGTCTGGTAGGGTGACTTCTTTCTGATGGTTGCCATGTTGCCTCTTGATCCAAATACATCCCTTTCTCCTCTAAAGGCATTTCCAAGAACCTTTTGTAGTTGTGTCCCTCGGTGCTGAGGTAGATTTTCCCCCGTGATGGTCAGTCAGAACATGTGCGACATTGGAGGGCTTGACAGACAAGTGGGGTCAATGTCACAAACACTTCTTTCTCTGCTGAATTTGAACAATATCAGAGGTTTAGAAAGAGTGCCAAGTAGGTTAAGTTTATCTAGAGTCCAACATTGATTTTCATCTCATCTGTTCTGTAGGCAGCACCCAGCACTCTAAAACATTATAACTTTGATACGCAACAGTTGCAAAGTTTACAAGCAGTTGTGAAACAAGCTAATAAAGCCAGTCTATATGGAAGATTTAAACTAAGAAACACAGTGACCAAGTTAATTAAAGAAACCAATTTGTCCATGAAACAAGATTGGTTCTGTCAGAAAGATGTATTAAGCATATACTTAGAGTCCATTTTCTATAAAGCAATGTGAATTACCAGTTGGGAGAAGCACATCATTCACACTCACCAGAACCAAAACTTACGGTACAGTCGCGAGGTTGTATTTCAGGATTTCTTAGGTACGCACAACAGAAGTGCAAGAACTTTGAATATGAGACACAAGAAATAAAGCCTGTTTACTAAGAACATATGCCTTTGTAATAAACTCTCTTACTGACTAGAAGTAGAGCTTTTCTATTTAAATAACCATAAGTAACATACAAGATAGTAATTTAGGAAAACAATTAAGCTACTTTAGTAAGACAGCAATCACGATCGACTGTATTATAGCAAGACAATTAGACACTTACAATGTGGTACATATAGTAGTATTTTATCTAGCTGAAACTGTAAACCAAAACTTTACTTTAAAAAAATCCTTGGATCTCTAAGTAAACCCTACCTCACTAAGACTTAATTCTCTTCAACAATCAAAGCCTAACAAAAGAGTAGAGAGCGCAAGAAATTATTTGGACACAAGTAGAACCTCTCTTCTTTAAGTTAGGTCTTTTGTAAATTTTACCAAGAACAGATCAATATTTTAGGAAACCTTGTTGTTTTTAAGCATAAATAACAATTAGAAATTCTGACTTTTCCCCTAAACCTTTTTCTTTCCTTCTTTCTTTCTTTCTTTCTTTCTTTCTTTCCTTCCTTCCTTCCTTCCTTCCTTCCTTCCTTCCTTCCTTCCTTCCTTCCTTTCTTCCTTCCTTTCTTTCTTTGTGGTACTGAGGATCAAAATCCAGGGCCCTTGCACTGAGCTGCAGCCCCAGAACTTTTTTATTTTTGTTTTGAGGTGGGGTCTCACTAACTCAATAAGTTGCCCAGGCTGGGTTTGGACTTAGGATCCTCCTACCACAACCTCCAAGAGTGCTGGGATTAGAGGCCTATGCCACCATATCTAGCTTGAATTCTTCTATAGTTAAACTTTATTTTTTATAATAGACTCTCTAATTATGAATATATTACTCAAAAATACTCGTATATAATCAGTTTATAACAAAAAACATAGCTTTCAGACCATTATAAAGTGATGTCATACCATGCATCAGTTACCAGTAATTTTTTAAATCGTGGGGTTTTTTTTTTTTAGTCTGTTTTAAGCTGGGAGTAAAAAAAGAAACATCAACTAAAATTAAACTTCAAGCTTAATCATTTGGAAAAAAATGTTTTAAACAACATTTAATATAAAGTTCTAGAATTTAGGCTCTATGTACACTTAATATATAGTTTTATTCATATTTTTAAGCATATGGTAACTAACTGACACTCATATTTCTGTTCCAAATCATAAGAACCATATATATGTATAAGGGATGTACATTTGTCTAGAAAAAGCATAACATATTAAGGATGGGATAAGCCCAAATCTTTGTTTCTGAATCATCTTGCAAGGCTTTTCTGAAAAAAAAAAAAATCAAACAATGGATTTCTTTTGAGACAGGCTCTCACTCGGTAGTCCAGGCTGGTCCTGAACTCACTATGTAGCTCAGGCTGGTCTCGAACTCATGGCAATCCTTCTGCCTCAGCCTCCCAATTGCTGGGACTATAGCTATATGCCACCACACACAGCTCTAACAAGATCATAGCTTTAAGCACCTAGTTTAAGCAAGAACTAGATAGAAAAACAATAGCACTTTATCAATTGAAGAAAAGCACACAGCCTTTTTAGTATTTGTTAAGGTTATTCCTATTCAACCACATAAACAAAGACATTAACCTACCAGATAAGTCAAAATCCAAGATATAAGACAAACTTAAGACAATGTCTCACTCTATTTCTTTTGCCAAAGGGGGGGAAAACCCTCCCAAATATTGTTATACCTAAGGTCTTAAAACACTTGAAATATAGTCTTGATTGGTTAACATGTACAAATGTACATTAATGGTTCTGAAGACACTTTTATTCTACCTTTCAAGCATTCGCTTAAGTCACATGAATTAAAAGGCAGATGGAACTGTATTTTCTTAATTAATGATTATCCTTTTATTTTTAATTCCATACCATGTAAGCAACTTACAAACACAAGTACATATGTAGACACAACATATCATAAGCTCATACACCTAAACATGCAAAAAAAACAAAGATTTAGATTTATCATTTGCTTTGATTTTTCTTACAGCTCAGCCTTTTTCCATTTAATTAGCATATATGTATATTATAAATATATATATATATATATGATTTATAATGTTTACATTGGACTTGGGTATTTTGTGCACATACATCATATCAAAATTACAGTCCCTTCCCCTCTCCCTTTTTGACCCTTCTGTATCCTCATCCTCCCCCTAATTCACACTATCATCTCCATTTGGTTTTATAAAATGACTGTATTTGGGTTTTTCATATTAGAGGAATCATTCAATATTTAACCTTCTATGTCTGACTCACTTTACGGAGCATGATGGTCTCAAGTTGCATCCATTGACCTACAAAAGCCTCAAAACTATCTGACGTAATAGAAGAGTGGTACTCCATTGTGTACATATACCATAGTTTTGTATCCATTGGTCTGTTGATGAGTATTTTGGACAGCCCACCTTTTAAAAAAAAGTTATAGTATTGGCAGTAGGTGGAATTTTTGGTTTGAACAAAGTGAGAAATTTACATCTCAAAAAACTCTGAGTTTTCCGAAGGTTTTTGTTTGTTTCTTTCTGTTCCAATTCATCACAGATTTTAGTCAATTTTAAAAGCTCTTCTCCAGGCTTTAAGATGTGTTTCATTGTATTAAAGTTCAGACACAGCTGCTCAGAAGTTTGTACGCCTTATCCTGGTTCTATTGATCAAGACCCATAGTGTGGAAATAGAAACCAGATTTTGGAACATGCACGTCAAATTCTCCCCACTGAGGGAAACACAAGGCAAATGTCTGAAGCCAGCTTTTCCTATTTTCTCAGGTGAGGCAAGGAGAAGAAAAAAGGCCAAGTGCCAGCAAACAGACACTTTGATAAATATTTTTAAAGAAGTGAGAATATATTTAATACCGGTATTGATCAGTGTTCCCATTGCTGGGAAATTAAGTATACGACACTCACAACGTAATGGAGAGTTTTGATTTGGTTCATGTTTTGAGGGATTCTGTCCATGGATGGCTGGCTTCAAAGCCGAAACAACAGGGATGTGCTCATGGGAGAAAAGCTGCTCACCTGGGAGTAGCCAGGAAGCAGAGAGAGGAGAGGAGCTGGAGAGGGAGATGGTCCTTCCAAAGGCAGGCCCTCAGCGACACATCCGTTCCCACAATGCCCTGCCTTCCAGCAGCACGCTTAGCTGTAAACTCATTAATAGATCAATCACTCCCTATGTAGCCCAGGCTGGCTTTGAACAATCCTCCTGCCTCAACCTCCTGAGTGCTGAGATTACAGGTGTGCGCCACCACATCCAGCTTATGTGGAACTTGGGAATTGAACTCCAGGCCTTGCACTTGCTAAAAATCGCTTTTTAAAAAAGCTCTGATGTAGCACAAGCGCTTTCCATTCATGAGCTCTCTAAACACACCTGTTATTGCTAACCTCTCACAGTCATTTTTTTTACAATAGTTTAATTGTGGTTAAAAAAGTCACATGACATAAAATTTAACATTTCTGAATTCCAAATTCTGTGCCACGTTAGAACCATGGGGTTTGGGGAATCAGTGAGTGTCTATGTCCACCCCTTTTTTAGAGGTTCACCCCTTTCCTATCTGACCATCGCCTCTCTTTCTACCCTGCCATTCATATTGGGGCCTTTTTATGTCATTGTTTTTGAGTATTTCATGAGAGGGACGTCCACCTATAGTCTTCTGTGCTTGGTCCATTTCACTGAGCATTATTGACTCTAGGTGATCCCATCTTTTAATCTAAACTTGCTAGATAAACAACTCAAGTACCTGGAATTCCAAATTGGCTCACAAAGAAGCCCCAGAGTAGCTCATAACGCTGCCCATGGGTCTATAAGAACCCCTAAAGTCAAGGAAAGGAAAGAACAAGACCTGATATCTCTACATGATGGATTTCAATCTCTAAGTAGATTCATAAGGAAGATCGTTTGACATAGTACTGCTCTTCCTCCAAAACAGGTAGTTCCCTAGCCAAAGTGGTCTTACAGGGCAAGATATGCTCTTGCCTTACATCATACACCTTACCATAGCACCATTGGTCCTGTACCATAGAATCCTGTCTATAGCCTGTCCAATTCTTACACAGATTTCTAGGTGGACTGAAACCTGCTACCCATCCTAGAATAAAAGTGGTTACAATAAATTAAGGACAAAAGAAACCAAAAATTGATGAATATACCAAACCAAAAAAAATAATAATTTGCCTCAAAATTCTTTTCTACCTCTGAATCCTTTCTCACACCAGTCAGTATCCCCAAGGGACATGGCCCGAAATAGTGACCTCAACTGCTCCTGGACTTTTCAACTTCAAATTTCGGTTGGTTTTGCTTTATAATTTTTCTCTTTGCTGGTGCTTTACTTTATTGTTCCTATTATTAATTTCCTTGAGTTATTTGTTCGTGTCTTCCTTTAGAGGTTTATTTTATGGCCTTTGTCTATTATCAGAGTGCTTCTAATAGACTTTACAACACCAGATATGGACTTCTAACCTCCAAAACACCAAGATAATCATCATCTTCTTCTTTTTCTTCTTCTCCTTCTCCTTCTTCTTCTTCCTCTTCTTCTTCTTTTGAGTTTTTAAGACAGTAAGTTTTCTATAATTTGACACTGCTGTGTTAATTAATTAATACCATGGATGATTCTGGGGGGAGGCGGATCTAGGGGCTAAAGCAATGATTTGTTTCTTGATTAAGCTACCTGCTCGTGGCCTATTGAAGTTCTCTCTGTTGTCGTCACTCTAGGCTGATGGCGTGAGTCCCATCAAGAGCCTTGTGCATCTCTGTGAAGCAGACCTAGAGACTCTTCTTTTCTTTTTCTTATTTTATTTTATTTTGAGACAGGATCTCACAAAGTTGCCAAGCTTCCCAAGCAACTTGGAATTCTCCCGCTTCAGCCTGCCAGAGTGCCAAGGTTACAGGCCTGTACCACTGGGCCCACCTATGACCCTAAGACTTTTGCAGTGACATACGTGTTCCACTTACTATGCCCCCCACCCCCTCTGCATACAGATCAGTGGTCTAAGGGAGGTCCCCAGCTGGGGACATAAAGCTCTGGGGTCAGAAAATGAAGAACAAATATTTGTTGGAGTGTGAGATTTCTCGGAGGGCTCAGGAACTCAATCCACGCTCTACCGTGGTGCTTAAATTCTTGGTGTGGATTCTTCTTGAGGTACAGTGCTGCTGCGGGTGAAATGCGTTAACATGCACAGTGCCCTGTGCTCCAGGCCCACTTGCCTGTCCCTGACAGTGAGAGTCGTTGTCCATAAACACTTGAGAAAACTCTCAGGCACCATCGGAGTGAACAATCATTGCTGTCACTCCTTGCAGGCACAGCCGTTCGGACGAAGCCAGATGAGATTGAGCCTAAGGAAACAAAGTGGTACTTCCCTGGAGATACAGCCAGTCTGAACTGCAAGGTGGCCTCCAGTTCCCTTCCAGGGCCTGTGCTGTGGTTCAAGGGGGAAAGACAAGACCGGAAGCTAATCTATAACTTCAAAGGAGACCATTTCCCCCGAGTCACAGCAGCTGTAAGGCACACAAAGGGAGGTGGCTCAGACTTTTCCATAGACATCAGCAACATCACCCTAGCAGATGCTGGCATCTACTACTGCGTGAAGAGGCGGTTCCAGCAAACAGCGAACAGTAAGGAGGATTTTAAGACTGAGCAAACTACTAGGCTGTCCGTATATCGTAAGTACAGAGTGGGCCTCCTTCGTGCCTGAGAGTATGGCAGTGGGAAACAAGTGTAACCTCAGCCTCTCAGGAGGCTGAGGCGGGAGCAGCCAGCGAGGCCAGCCTGAGCAGCTCAGGGAAAGTCTGTGAAATGACAACAGCAAGAACAAGTTGTGTGGCTGGGGACACATAGCTTTCCTAGGTCCAATCCCCAAAACAAAAAATAAAATAAAAATCAGGACAAAAATACCCCCTCCATTCTGTGAGGGACAGTTAGCCAGCAAATGCAGGGATAGCCATCCTTGTCACGATCTGTGTCACCCCCTCTGTGATCACAGACACCGAGACTGTTGAGATCATGCTGTGTGTTCCAGGCTCTGCAGCTGATAAATGGGGGTGTCTACACCCCTCATCTGCCCGCTCCACAGTCTTTGTCTTTTGCAATATGCCACAGCCCTTTGGCTCCACAGAAGAGGGCTCTAACAGCTTGAGCAACCTGCCCCGTTGCAAGACAAGACACGCATGTGGCCCCAACACAGTGGTCCCATTGGAGGGCGAGTCTCCTCCTCTATGCCGTAGCACTGAGGGCCTACTGTGTGCCAGACTGAGCTCTGGACCAATCTCTCCGACACCAGGGTTGGGGGCAGAGGGGGTGATCAGGAAATGTTTTTATTTCCTCTGTAGAAGCAGCACAGTGAGAATGTTCCAGGTAAGCTCAGGCTTCCTGAGGAATCTTATACCCTGGCTGAAAGAACTACCAGGGAGTTGGCCCTCTGAACTAGGTCTGTCTGCAAAACCCTATGTACCAGGGCCAGGCTCTCACAGGGTCTGAAGGCTCTAAGCTGGGCTGAGTCATCCACCCAGGAAATGATCCTCAGCGTGGGTGATGTAAGTGTTCCACTGTCAGAGCAGTGAAGAGCCTTGCTTTGGCTTTCCTGCCGTAGGCCAAGGATTCTCTATCTTCTGAGCCCTGGGTAGTCAGCGTATGGGGGATTTCCAGATCACCCATCCCGCCCCACTCACAGATAGGAACCTGAGAGTGCAGGGATCAGATGTGATGTTAGACCTTGTCTCCACAGCCGAGGCAAGTGCACAGTAGTGGCTGAATAAAAGCTGCTTCCATGTTTAGAACAAACAACAGATTGGTGGTGGTGACACAAATGTATCGTCCCCGAAATTTGCTTCTTTCTATGAATGCTTTCCCTAGGTTAGCAAAGTTGTCAGCAAAGCAAGCAGGGAACGGTTAATACAGAGAATGACACTAGTTGATAATTTCCATTCTTGGCCCTGCAGGTAGGTGAGAACAGATCAGGGCTTGACTTCAAGCTTGAAATTCCACCTGGGCCTCCCCTTCCTCACTGTCTGTGCTGGTGTACTCACCTACCTTACTAGCTTTGGTAGAACAATTCCTAGATAGTGTCTTATCTATGGCTGTAGATGTAGCTCCATGTAGAGCAAGTGTGAAGGTCAGGGTTCAATGCCTGGCATTTCCTCACCCTCTCAAACAAACAAACAAAACACCCAAAAAGAAGAATAATGCTTAGAAATATTTCTACACAGTCCGTTACTTGCCGTCAGTGGATGTATTCACATTCATGTTCTTCTCTATAAATATCCCTTTGCAGCCAAACCTTCTCCCCCTGTGGTATCAGGCCCTGTGGTGAGGGCTACACCAGGACAGACAGTGAATTTCACCTGCAAGTCCCATGGCTTCGCCCCTCGAGAAATCACCCTGCAGTGGTTCAAAGATAGGAATGAACTCTCTGGCTTCCAGACCAGAGTGGACCCTGTAGGAGAAGGTGTCTCCTATAATCTCACCAGCACAGTCAAGGTGTTGCTGGACCCCAGAGACATTTACTCTCAAGTCATCTGTGAGGTGACCCACGTCACCTTGTGGAACGGGCCTCCTCTTCGTGGGACTGCCAACTTGTCTGACTTCATCCAAGGTAGATGACCCAAGACCAAGCCCACTCCTGCCAACCATTCTTGCTCCGCTCAGCTGGTTGTGGCTCTAGGGACTGCATGGCCTGGAATATCATTCCCAGCAGCTCTGTCTAGCTACTGTATACATATGGACTTCTACCCTGGGACAAGTGCTTTCGAGTGGTCCCATTTATTGTACCAACAGGAGCTACAGTTATTGAGCACCTACTGTGATCATAGTCCTTATGTGGCTGGCAATTTCTCTTACTTTGCTGTAGTTTTCCATCCCACCAGGTGGGTTGTGCTTGTTGACATCAACCGTTTGCACCCTATCGGGAGTTGCACG
Organism: Ctenodactylus gundi; assembly: GCA_004027205.1. Lineage (NCBI taxonomy): Eukaryota > Metazoa > Chordata > Mammalia > Rodentia > Ctenodactylidae > Ctenodactylus > Ctenodactylus gundi. The sequence goes on from PVKB01001308.1 coordinate 371,748, forward strand.
TCCTAGTGCACCCCTGTGGGTCAGGGTTATGCTTGGTCTTTTTATTCACGTGTAAAGCCTCGGTGTCTGAGCTCCTGCTGTAGGGCTAGCACCTCACCTAGTCTGGGGTGGGGGGCTCTTGTTGTGATGGGGCGAGCTCAGCTAGCTTGCTCCTCCTTTGGAATCTGTCAGTGCTGCAAGGTCAGAGCTTCTGTCTGTGCTGTTTCAGTTTTCACCAGCTTGGAAGTTGCCCAACAACCCATGGTGACAAAAAATCAGAGGAATGTCACCTGCCGTATGAAGGAGTTCTACCCATCAAGCCTGCAGCTGAGATGGTTGGGGAATGAAAACGTGTTCCTGACAGAAACAGGCTCAGCTCTCACCGAGAACATAAACAGGATGTACAACAGAGTCAGCTGGCTCCAGGTGAATATGTGTGCCCAGACGATGGTACTTGCCTGCCAGGCATGGCATGATGGAAAGCTGGTGGCCACCAAAAACCTTACTCTGGAAATCTCTGCTCTGGGTATGTATAGCACCCCTGGTGAGACCTTCATTTCATTGTTTTGTTAAAAATTTCATCTATTTTGGAAATGTTAAAAGTTGTAATTGTGCTATAGAATAGAATTTTAATGTTGGCTTCTGTTCCCCAAAACCTCTACTCCAAGGGAAACCACATTATGAGTTTGGTACAAGTTTTAATTAATTTTTGCCATAAAAAGATAAGTTTCCCAGCATGTGGAGTTTAAGTTTGAAGGAGTCTTCCAGGTGACCTTGAGTGTACCCAGCAGGGATCTCCTTTCTTTCTGCCTTGTAAACATGGAACAACAATAATCTCATCCCTCACTGCACACCAACTACATGAAATTTCAGCTGATTTGTGTTCTCTTCTCTTACTTCAAGCACCATGGTCAGTTAAGTTTTATACAAATGGGAACTAAGGCTCATTGGACAGTAGGGGACACTGCTGAGGATTCAACGGTCTTAGACCAAGTGATTAGCTTAAACTAATGAACATAACTACAAAGATCCTGAGGGTAGCTTGTAGGACAGATGTGTGCCAGCTGAAGAAATATTCCCCATGCAATGGACATTGTCCTAATGATCAACAGTTGGCTAGAGTTCCCATTGATATAATCAATGTACATTATTTACCTCTCATTGTATACTTGTAATGGCTCCTGATGCCCAAATAGTGTACGCATGTCCAGATTTTATAGCCAACCCTGGTGGCACAAGCTCGTAATCCCAGCAATTTGGGAGGCTAAGGCTCCTAGTGTTCCTTGGGTAACTTAACAGTTTAGCAAGACTGTCTCAAAACCAAAACTAAAGATAGGCTAGAGAATGTAGCTCAGTGTGAAGGTTCTGGGCTCAAACCTCAGAATCACAAAAAAAAAAAAAAAAAGGTCCAGAAAACAGATAATATCCCTATGTGTGGCCTTCATTGGCTGTGTCGATACTAGGTCAATTTGTTTCTGTCTTCACTTGTGGGAAGAGTCAAGACAGGAATAGGAGGACAATTCCCCTTATAACAATAGATACTTTGAAGTTACCTAATTACGCCTACTAGTATTTTAGTCAGCTGTGTGCATTTAGGGATATGGAATCTGTAACAAATTCTCAAATGATTAAGGACATGTGATGGCCTGCGGCAAGTGGCAGAAGAATGAGGAAACTCTTCACTCCATTTTCTGCTTTAGGTTTGACCCAGAGTAGCCAGAACAGGATGTAGGTTCAAAACTTTGAAGTCTTGATGGGTCCAGGTAGCCTCAAAAGGGGCCAATGGGGGCCTGTGGGGACAGAGTTGAGGGTGTCTCCTCACGTTTTCTCCTTTCCCTTGATTTCCAGAACAGGGGCAGAATAACATGGCCACAGTGATCACAGCTGTGCTCCTTGTCTGCAAGGTCCCGCTGGCAGTTGTCATCTCTGCCATCTATGTCCAAAAGAGGTGGATAGCCTGACCGTAAGTTGAGAGGGACGTAGGGCAGTGTAGCAGGAGGGGGAAGCGTACTTGTCATATGGCAACAGAGTTGGTGAAGTATTGAGAAGGTAAAACACATTCCTCAGCACCTTAAAATCCCGTGGATCCCTCTGAGCAGTTCCTAGCTCCCAGGAAGCATGTGAGTGCTGTAGGAGGAAGCTAAGCCTAAGATATGCCAAGAGTGCTCATGGACTCTTAGGGGCTCCATGCAGAGGGAAGCCAAGGAGCCAAATGATGAATTTTTGGAAGACATTTCTAGATTATCTGAATACAGGTAGCAAATGAAATCCACACTTAGGAGCGATAATGACAAGTCCCAGGTGGGTAAGATATATTCGTGGTTTATACACTGGTACATAACCATGCAGGAGTGACGGGGAAGGAAAAGCCAAAACTGAGGAAGGAGATTGAAGTGGAAGTCCTGTCCAGGGGCTGCCCATTCACTCACAGCGGATGTCCCGGCAAGAGAGCAGCAGAAGGAATGTGGCACCGTTCAGGAGACATTTGTTGGATGATGAGCACATGACTCAATGTGGTCTTGTTTCTCGCAGCTCCTCCTCCCTCCTCTGCCTCATGGGAATCTGGATCTCTGCTGCCTCCTTCTTGCTCCATGGAGATCAATCTGGGAGACAGAACTGAGGAGAGGCTTTCAGAGACATTTCCAGATGCTTCCTGTCCGAGAACACTCGCTGGCCCATAGACTCCTGTTGCTACTCTGCATAGGCCTTGATGCCCCCAGAGCTGGGCCATCCCTGGTCCTGAGTACGCCATGGAAGCTGGCTCTGGGAACTCACTCGGGACACCTTCTTAGAATGTGAACCCATCAGGATGCTTCTTGTCCATCACCTTGCTGTTGGCCGTCACCTCACCGCTGAGTCTGTACTTTCAAGGCTTATTGTGTCTATCCATTCCTGACTACCCCAACTCCCCAACCACCACATGAACCACCACACTGTTTTTAGAGGAAAACGTGTCCTTTCAATCTTTCAGTGTCCTACTCGTAAATCTCAGGGAAAAAATGCCTCTTCTATGTGATGGGAACACTAGTTATTCTATTATCCTATATTGTTCCCGACTTTGTTGGACAAAAGCTGCAGCAATCCAAAATCCTTGGAGTCGTTCTTTGTTTTTTCTTTCTTTTGTACCCCATGTTCAATAGTCCATTAAATGCTTCATCCCATGGCAGAGTAATGAATATTCAGAAATTGATTCTGAAAACAATGCTAACTCATCTTGCTGGCTAATTTTTTTTCACAAATATTCCCAACATGGCCAATTGCAGGCTACTAAAAGTTTCACAACCAGATAGTAGAAGGATGAGCACTGTCCACCAGCCCTCCCAGGCCAGTCCAGCTTTCTCCAGTACAGCTTGAGCTGTGTCCACAGTCTGTATATTTCTTCCTACCGCCACCACTCCTTGATCTGAGTCAGTATCGTCTTCTCCAGGGCCATTCCTAGAGCCAAAGAGTCACTCTTTTTTGCCATCTTTATCAGTTTTCCAAGTTATTAATTTCAATGACCTTTTCATATGGTACTTTTTCACGCTTCCTAAGGTGCCAAGTTTTCATTCTTACTTTTATATTGTTAGCTATTATACCTTTTAAGTTCGTTTATAATTTCTCTTGGTGGTAGTGTTGTCCAAATCTTTGGTGAGTCCTGCTTGCCCTACCATCTTGTCCTTAATAAAGCTTCACGTGTATTAGCATACTCTAAATGTATCCAATCAACCATGTGTTCACAGGCATTACCAGTCATTATTTCCATTAATCTACCAAAACACTGGAGGAAATGACTTTTTATATTCGGTTTAGGCAGAACAAAACTGAGCATTGGGAGCATGGTGACTTGTCCTACCTTCTTGGTAGGTGGGGATGGGTCATCTTTCCTCTCAGCTCACATCTGCCCACAATGATAAATGGGATAGGTAGAGAATAAGGACCTTCCTATCGTAACATTATTCTCTATCTTAAGCCATAATCAGAACTTTGCCCCACAAAGAAGAAACTAACCTAAACTCACTTCTTGCTCTGGAAAAAAAGTTAGGAAAGGATTCATTTTGCCCAAAGGAACATGTAGAGTCCCAAAATCCACGTTGGGCTGCATTTAGAACTACATAATATCAGGTTTATCAATAAAGGATTACAATAGGGAATCTTTCCAGGAGCAAACCTCTTTCCTCTCCAATATTGAGTAAGTCTCAGAAAACATTTCCTTTCACAACCAGAGTAGCTCTTGGTGAAGCTGATTTGGAGCATGGCCCCAAGTAAGCTACAACTAGGCTCTCGGGCTTCTGAATTTGGGGCACACTTTTCTGGACTAAAGTGAACAATTGCTTAATTATCAAGACCTGACAATGTCCTGGAGGGCAAATGGAATACGAGTAAGCTCCAAGAGGGAAGGAAGTGGTGTTCCTCCTAGGCCAATCTGCTTCCCCCTGAGAATGGACCAAAAGTAACCCGTTGCCTTATAATTACCTACCCTGCCTTATTTCTATTTCATAATCTTTCAGCAGATTGCTGTGTCATTCTATCCCAACCACTTCCTCTCATTGGGAGGGAGCAGGACATCTCTTCTCTCCACAGAGCAGAGTCTGGCATCTCCCCAGCACAGACAGTGGGACGGAGAAGGCACATTAGGCCTCAGTGATGCCCTTGCCTGCCTCCCAGACCCAGCCTCCTCATCCTATTCTGCTGCTGACCCTTCTGCTAGGACTCACAGGTGAGCTTGGCGATGGAGTAGAATCTTCTCTCTCTCTCTCTCTCTCTCTCCCTCTCTTTCCCCCTTGACTAGCCCTGACTCAGACCTTAGGATAATGTAGGCGCTGCCACTGAAGGCAAAGACAGGGCATGGTCTGACAGCACAGAACCAGATACCTGAGAATTGCCCCCGTGGAACCATTACCTGCAGCAAGTAAGCAGAGGCACCCAATCAGATAAAGCTTCAAACAACAGCAATGCTTACATTTTTATAATGTTTTAGCTGACAAAATACCTTTACAGAAGGATTACTGTCTCAGCCATGGTAATTCTGAAGTCACAAGAAACCAGGCAATCTGTGTAAAGACACCAAATGAGCTCCAAGTAGATGACAAGGATGCCAGCCTCCAAGGCCAGCACTACGCTCAGTACGAGAGGGTGTGAAGCCGACATGGGCCCATGTGAGGCAGAAAGGACCTCGTGTTCTTGGGGATGCTTGGCGCCCATCCTTCCTCAGAGGGGCTTCTCGCTTTGCCGTGTCTCCCCTGTTCCTTCCTCTGCAACCTGAGAATTAAGACCCATTCTTCCATGATGTCTGCTTTAGATGTTCCAGATTTTCCACCAAGATTGTTTGTATGCCTGCCATGAATACCATGGGACAGGGGGATAAAAGGACAGGAAATTATTTTTTTCTCTATTCTGGAGACTGGAAGTGCAAGATCAACAGGCTGACACAATTGGCTTCCTCTGACGACCTGCTCATTGGCTTGTTGATATCATCTTCTTCCTTCTGAATGCGTGGTTTCCCCTCTACATGGCTGTTTATCGTCTCCACTTCATGTAACAGTACCATTCATGTTGGATTGGGGCTTACCTAAACCACTTTATTTTATATTAGTTACCTCTTTAAAGACCCTGTGACCAAACAGAGTCACATTCTGAAGGACCAGTTTTTACAGGTTCATTATATGGAGGGACACAATTCAGCCCATGTAACAGATCTCAACAACCCCCATTGGTCCTGTTGAGAAATTTGTTTCCCCTCTTCATGGATAGGCAGGGTTAGAAGCCGCTCTTGGCTCAGCCTGGAAAGCCTCTGCTCGCAGCTTCCAACACACTGCCTGTCTTCAACTCCATCTTTGGTCATGAAGTTGACCCTATAGTCACAGGGCTGGACACAACAGTTCTCCTGAATCCCCACTTTGGTTCTTTTATGGTGCTACCTCCCAGGTCCAGGAGGGCTGGGATTGGGCTTTTAAAATTACTCCAGTTATACATGCATTGCACCCCGAAGAGGTCACTACCTGAGCCCTTCCTAGGAGGCAGGCACAGCTTTCAGGGCTTTGCCCTAACAACTTGCTTAATCCTTGCTACATCTCTGAGTGAGCTGCTCCTATGAGCCTCTGTGCTGGTAGGAAAATTGCCCATTCTCATGTACTTTGGTCAGTACAGTAGCCAGGATCTAATCCCGGCTGTCAATTTCAGATTTCTTTGTTGTTACCACCATCAATATTGTCATTGTCTTCATTGTTGTTGTCTTAGCTGGAATTGACCAGGAGCCTCACATAGTGTACCACTGAACTACACCTCTGGCCTGCCAGGTTTCTTTCTCTTACCAATATTACTCTACTCAGCTTTTCAGTGGAGGAAAATTGCTGGTAAAAAAAAAAATACAAAATCACACATTAAAATAGTCATAGACCGTCATCCCAGTCAGAGACAATCAGAGTTATAACCTCAGTGTGTGTACTGAAATTTTCTCAATGTTGCATTGAATGTTCTCTCTCTGCTATCTATTTTATTGAGCTTTCCACATGTGTTTTCAAATTTTTAAATCCTCAATGAGCCTTATATACTAGCCTGGTAGGCCACATTTCCACATGTTTATGACTACATTGATTACATGTGTGTGTATTTGTGAATATAATTATCAGCATGTGTACACACATATACACATAAGATTTAAAAAAGATCTTTCTTTGCTGTTCTCATCAAATCATTTTGGTTTACCTTATGTTCATATGGGAAAGAGGTTTCATTTTCTGTGGTGCCCAGCCATCCACCTTCCTTTTCTACTTCTCTTCCTGACCCTGTAACCTCCCTCAGTCTCTCACAGTAAGCAAATTCTTTCCTGGTATAACAAATTTTCTCTTCAAGCAGAACTTCTGTGCATTGCTGCCTGGGGGGGTTCCTGCTTCCGGGATTGGAAAGAAATTAAAACAAGAAGAGATGCAGAGACTCCTGTTTATATTACCTATGTTCATCTTGTGTTTGAGTCTGGAATGTTCTTACCTGGCTCATGTGTCAGCTTTGGTCTCTAGTGTGGCACTGTTGGAAGGTTCTGGAAACTTTAAAAGGTGGGACTCAGCCAGAGTGCACTGGGGGTGTGATTTCCAAGGAGACTGTGGGTCACTACCTTGTTCCATTCTCTTTTTCAAACTCCACAGTTCTCAGTGGCACCTGCTAGAACTACAGCTTGACCTGGAGCTCATGGTTTAACCATTAACTTCTCAGGCATCTGTGGCCCCAGTTCCATCCTCTGAGCTATTTGCAGGTTTCGACTGTGGAGGTGAAGGAGAATGGAGTGAGGGGGAAAGGGTTTGTGGTTTTCTTCTTCCAGGTTCGTCTGCTTTCTGCTTATATGTAAATAGATGTCTTTGATTGCTTATTTGTTTTATCAAATCATTTACAAGAAAAACTGGGTTTCTAACAATTTCTACAGAAATTATCCACTTAAAATAAATGTCAGGGATTCATGGAGATGTCACACTGAGGAATTCAAGCGTTATTCCCATATTAATTGGATACCTGCTGTGTACTAGCTGTTATAGAAACTTGGGTGCCTTGGTGAATTAAAGAAGCACAGTCGTTGCCTTTATGGATCTTAGGTCCTACAAGAGGAAATGATAGCAATCAATAGACACATATAATAGTTAAATATCATATTTTAGAAAGTGATACATGCTAAGGAAAACATGCTGCTAGATAATAGAATCAGTGGGATCTTTAAGGAAGGTGCACTGAGAACAGAGGTGTAGGCGGACATCACTGACCAGAAGAAGTGTGGCCGAAGATTTTGAAAAGGTGAAGGATTTGTTCTCTGGGGAATGTGGGACTTCTTGGATAACAGAAGTTACAACAGCTCTGGGGGAGATCTCCCCGCTCTGCGCAAGCATTCAGCTTCCACCCTGAATGACATGGGAATCTCTGCAAGGCTGGGAATAGAGAAGTAATAGGAACTCACACAAGCTTGAAAGTGATGACTCTAGCATTTGATTGAATAGAGACTATAACAGAATGCATTCAGGGAATGAGTCCTTGTTGATAGAGAGCATGGCATGCAGAAGAAGAAGAAGAAGAAGAAGAAGAAGAAGAAGAGGAGGAGGAGGAGGAGGAGGAGGAGGAGGAGGAGGAGGAAGTGGCTTGTTCTGGGAGTGTAGCAGTAAAGACAAGAGAATAAAATCAGATTTTTGAAGACACGCTGAAGTACAGCCCACAGAATTTCTTAACGGATAATGCTCAGGACAGTATGGGAAAATCCAAAGGTTTGCGACTCCAGGTTTTAGAAAAGTAAATATGCCTCTTCTCCATCTGGAAGGCTATTGGGGAAAAGTTAGGAGCTCGCTTTTGGACGTATTACATGTGATGTGTGTGTACTCAGCCTAGGAAATTGTCAAGAGATAAGTGCACATACAAGTCCAAAGTCAGGGAAATAGACTCTTCCAGAGTCGTAAATGTGAGAGGTACTGGCACAACGTGCAGAGGTTTGGCAAATTCCAGGATTCTCCTGGTCTTCTCACCCCTACTTCTCCTCCTTCCTCCATCACATCCATGACTCCTTCCGAGACTGATTATATGATTGTTGTAATAGTTCAGCCTTCTCTCTTTCTCCCAATCTCCACTTAAAATCCCAGACTCTCTGATGATTATGGCACACCCCTGCCCTGCGGCGGAGTGTGGCCTCCTGGAGAGGCATGGGTGGTCACAGACTGGTTGGTACCACTGGGTCCTACTGCACACACTCTGAAAAGACAGACTGGAAAGCTTCCCTCCAGGAGTGGCAACAGAAAGAGTCAGGACTCATCTGGGGTGATATTCTCTGATCTGTATCTTTGCCACTGAAACCTAATTTTTAGGACTCAGAAGAAGTTCACAAAAGAGAATATTCTTTTCTTTCTCTTGGTCTCTCGGAGACTGGTAGTGCCACAGTGAAACAGGGCGAGAGACTTTAGCACCAGCAGTTAAATGACTGGCCCCAAGAGACCCAGGCTCCTTCCAGTTGTAACCATTTTTCAAACATAGTCACATGGCCAAAAGAAACTGCCCACAAACATTTTCAGAACACAAGTGTAAAGTCAGCTCTTTCCTCGAGTTTTTGCCTATATTGTTTTATTTCTCCACTGAAGACATTTTTCAATCACATCTATCTTTTCTTGAATGATTTAATTCTACTCAAAAGTTGCAAAGGACCTACCATATTTTCTAGTATATTTTTCTTGTGTTAAAATATATACACTATAAATTTTACTTTTAAAATCATTGTACGGATTCAATTTATAGGCACTAACATCACTATTCTTCATCTCCAGAACCTTTCCCACATCTCAGAGAATCCTGGGAGCACTGTAACCCATTTCCCCTTCTCCGTTAGCCCAGGGAAGCCTGTTTCACATCTTGTACTTATGGGTTTGTCCATGCTAGGGACTTTATCTAAGTGCATTTGTCTTTGTCTTGGCCATCTGGTTTATTTTACTTAGCCTTCTAATTCTTAAAGAACCGGATTGAGCTTCTGCTTTTGATTTTTAACAGTGGGATTGGAAATGCTGGGTAGTATCATAATTCTGTGTCCATAACTGTAGGAACTGTTACTATTTCTCTCATTAGCTCTACCTGCCCACCAACAATGCATAAAATTCCAATTTCTGCATATTCTTGCCAAAATGTGTTATTATCTGCTTGTTGTTTTTCATTTGCTATAATCATAGCTGTCCTAAAGTATGTGAAGTATATATCATTGTGGCTTGCACTATCCTCATAATTAGGATTTCATGCACTATTGATCTTTTATCAACCATGGTCAATATTTACCACGTCTTCCTAGGAGAAATGTATTCATATGTCTGGTTTTGGCTTTTTACATAAAGTCATTTGTTATTTTGTTGTTCAGTTGTATAGTTTTTATATATTCTTGATACTAGTCCCTTCTGGATATACACTTTGCAAATATTTTCTTTCATTTTGTGCATTTTTTCACTCTTTCAATGTTTTCTTTTTAATACACAAAACTTCTTATTTTCACAAAGCCAATTTTTAAATTTTTCCTTGTGTTTGAAATTCTGTTATCATCTGGAAGAGGTAATTACCAAATTCAATGCCATAAAGGGTTACACCTATGTTTCTCTAAGAATCTTAGAGTTTTAGTTTTTATGTTTAGATATTTGATCCATTCCGGGTTTATTTTTATATAAAATGTAAAGTAAAATCTAACTTTGCCTTCTTTCATGTAGATAAAATTACATCTGGTTTCTCAAATCATCATAAAGACTGTTCCACATTGAAATGTCTTGGCTCCCTTGCGAAGTCAATTGTGTGTGTGTGTGGGGGGGGGTGCACATGTGCATGCATGCATGCATGCATGTGTCTAGACATATGCGTGAGTATGTATGTGTGTGCAGATGTAATTATTTTCCTCTATTCTGTATCACCAAACAGCAATCATGCGCTGTTTAATTGCTATAGATTTGTAAAATATTTTAAAATAGGGAAATGACTTTTCAGCTGTGGTATTCTTTTCCTAAATTGTTTAGGTTCTTTGGAGTCCCTTGAGATTTCACATTAATTTCAGAGTGGACTCTTGTCTTTCTGCAAAGTATGTGACTGGCAATTTAGATGGGATTACAATGTCTCTGTAGATTTCTTAGGTTTATTGATATCTCAACAACAGTATGTATTCTGACCCATGAACATGGGATATCTTTCCATTTAATTTTGCCTTTCTTAGTGTCTTCCAGCAATATTTTGTACCTTTCAGTAATTCAGAGTTTCAGTGACTGTAGTATTCAGCACTGTCTTAGTTACCTTTTTGTTGCTGTGACAAAAGGCCTGATGTGCACAAATCTGGGGAGAAAGAGGTTTTTTATTAGCTCAGAGTTTCAGAAAGTCACAGTTTATTCAACTGAGCAGCCAGCAACAGTGTAAGGACATGGTGAAGGTGGAGTTGGGAGCAGCTCCTCACAGCATTGCAAACAGAAAGTCAAGTCAAGTCAGTCAAGTCAGGTCTCAGGAGGAAGTTGCATTTATCCTTCAAGGTCCAGTCCCAGTGATCTGCCCCTTCTGGGTCCAGCCTCCCTGTCCTGGCCCCTCCAGGTTTAAGCACTCATCACACACCTGTAATCCAATCCACACATTTGTAATCTAATCTGCCACATGGCTCTCTGCTATCACACACCCATAATCCACCGCATGCCCATAAATCACCCCTCCAGACCACGCCCTCATCTCCTGACACCATATGGTTCCATACATAGTCCACAACACCCAAATACATGAGGCTCTTGGAGAACCTTCCAGATCCAAACCACAATAACCACTATAGTTAATTTTATGTATATGCATTTCATTTTTTGCTGTTACCATAAACAAAATTATTTATTTACTTTTCTTTATGGATTATTTATTACCAATTTACTGAAATACAGCAGAACATTGAAGCTGATTTTATATATCTTGCAAGTTTGATGAATTCATTTATTAACAGTAAACAAGTTTAACGGGTTTCTGTGGGTTGGCTAGGGTTTCTGTGGGATGGCTAGTTAAGTCACGCATTAACAAGCAGATAATTATAATTCTTCTTTTACAATTAAAATTCTTTTTTTTCTACACGGTGTGGCTGGAGTTTTGAGCAATATGTTGAAAAGAAGTTACGAAAGTGACCATCCTTGTGTTGTGCCTGATTTTAGAGAAAATGCTTTCCATCTTTCACCATGGAGTAGTGTTATGAGAAAGGTTTTCACAGATGACTTCTATCATGTTGAAGTTTATACCAATTCACATGTTTTTTTATTATGAAACAAAATTTTGTATTTTGTAAAATGTTGCACCACATGAGATGATTGTGTGGGTTTTCTCTTTCTTTGATTATGACATATTCAATTGTTTGCCTTTCTTATATTGATCTATCCTTGCATTTTATCCTTGCACTCAGTGATGATATATAAAATGTTTAAAATGCTGTTGAATTCGATTTGTTAGTGTCTGGTTGAGGACCTAGTAGTCTTATGACTAATAGTTAAAAGCATGAAATGCAGCTGTACCCAACAGGGAATTTAATTTTGTATTTAAGTGACAGTACGGGTTCAGATAAGCTCCAGATCAGTATAGCCTGGAGCATAATCCATGTTTAATGAGTCTCGGGAGTGCGTGCATACTTGATACAGCCCATAGCCTTTCTGGGGTGAAATAAGGTAAAAAAATTTTATTTCAAAATACATTAGATCTGTGGAGAAATAGAACTCATTTCAGGGTTTATTTTCCTGACCAGAAGCTTTAAAAGGTTGTTTGCAGAGACCAGTAAGTCTCTCAATTAAATTGGTGTCTGGGAACTGTCGGTGATGCTGATTAGCTATTGATTCTATTGGATAACTCTTCTAGCAGGTTAGAATGGTTACTGGACATTCTAAGTAGGTCTTGATCACAATTAGTAATGACAGCAACCTGAAGAAAGTATAAAATGTTTCTGCAAGGCATTTAGTATGGCCTTAAGATTGTAGATACATATCATTTTAATTTATACTGTAAGTGTATGTGAGGAAAGAGATTCTCACAGATATGTTTTTTAAGTTGTATGGGCAGCTTTCAGGCAAAGGCACCGAGTTTATAATAAATGTGAAGATGGGACAGTTTCTTGGCCGGGGCATTCAGTGCCAAGGCAGATACCCAAAGATTGGCTACACGTCCCTTTATAGGGACATTCAGGCGAAGGAAAACAGCAACATCCCATTGAGCTTGATGGTGGATGATGGTCAGCAGGATCATTTCTGTGGTCCATACACTCCTATTATTGATTAACCTAGAGGGTCTCTCCAGGTAGTCAAGTGTTCTGGAAGGACACGATCTTCTCTGATGCTCTTGAAATTGCACAAGGAACTAAAGAAAGGTGTTATGGTTTAGATCTGGAATGCCCCCCAAAACACTTAATGTCTTTGAACGTTTTAGATTATGGGCATGTGGGAGATTACAGGTGTGTGATGGGTTATAGGTATGTGGTGAATTACTGGGCATGTAGGCTCTAAGGGGCAGATCACCGGGGCTAACCCAGAAGGGATGATCACTGGGATGCGACCCGGAAGGATATATCCTAGCTCTTCCCTTCCGTCCTGACTTAGCTTCCTGTCCGCCATGCTGTGAGCAGCTGTCCTCCTCTAGACCCTTCCTGACGTGTATTTCCACCACTGCCAGCTGTTTGCTGATTGACTGTGTGAATCCTTCTGAAATTGTGACCTAAAATATATCTGTCCTCTCTTATGTTGTGGCGGTCAGGTATTCTGTCCCAGCAATAGAAAAGTAACTCAGACAAAGGGGAAGCCATCTCTTCCTGCAAGTGGACTATACCAGGGCATTCAGTATGGGCTTCATTCTGACTTAATGTGTCCCCAGAAGCTGTGCTGAGCTTGTGGGGTTAAATTAGAGTTTGCAAGTCTCTACTTCCTAGTAAGCCCAGTAGGTAGCCAGTCACTTGCGACTGTAGTGGTGTATAGCACAAGAATTAGAGGCACAGCATTTTACTCAGAAGGCCTGTAGCAACTTACAACCATCATGAGTGGTCTAGAAACTTCAAGAGGTATGGACTTGGCTTTTTGGGGGAAGTGTTTTTGTTTTTGAAACAGGGTCTTGCTATATAGTCTAGACTGGTCCTGACCACTATACAGCCTAAGTTGGCCTCAAACTCAGAAATCTTCCTGCCTCCGCCTCCTGAATTCTGGGATTATAAGTGTGTGCCATCAAGTTGCCTGTTTCCTTGTTTTTAAGTGTTGGCAAGAGTGGTTTTTGGGCTTTAATTTACATATAAAATTGGTAAACAAAGAATGTCTTGACCCTGGAGCCCAAAAAGAATGAAAAGATGTTGGATTATATATCCACAAATAAGAGCATTAGGTGAATCTCTTTGGAAGGTTTTGTATTATGTAATGGCCTACTTTGTATTCCGGGAGAAAGGTGATATTAAGGTAAGTCTGCAGTGATTGTGTATGATGACAAAGCCTTTGGGATATCTTGTGGATAACCTGAAAAGAATGTGTGGAGTCCCATAGGATAATCACTCTATATAAATTTGTTCTTAGGCTGAAAATTTCAATTCCTAAAGGCCTTGTTTGAACATATATTGGGCCATATTAACAATTTTACCTGCATATATATGTATTTTGTTTTTGTATTAAAATATTTTAAGTAGACATATGAATATTTCAGCATGGCATTTCAACACCTTTGTAGAGCACATTGATCAAATCCAGCCTGCCTTTATCTCCCCTAATCTCCCCCTACCTTACCCAACCTCTAGCAATCAGTATGCCATTGTCAGATTGATTTTACTTAGCTTCCACTCGTGAGAGGGAATATCTGGTACCTGTTTTTCTTTGCCAGGCTTATATTACTCTGTATCCTCCAGTTCCATTCTTTTTGCTGTAAATAATAGGATTTCATTGTTCTTTCCAGGTGACTGGATATAGTCCTTTGTCTCTGTATGCCACCATTGCTCTATCTTTTCATCCACTGATGGGCAGCTGGGCTGAGTTGGTATCTTGGGACTATCCTGTACATACTGCTGTAATAAACACAGGCCTGGAGGCATCTCCTTGGGGTACTCATTTCATTCCAAAAGTGAGATAGCTGAAGTATATGGTAGACCCATTCTTAGTTTTTTGAGGAACTTACATACCATTCTGCATAGTGGCTGTACTAAATAACCAGCAGTGCAAAAGTTTCCTTTTCTCTACACCCTCACCTGCATTTGTTATGTCTTGTTTTTTCTTTATAATAGCCATTTAAGTGGGCTAAGAGGATACATCACTGTTGCGTTGATTCGCACTTCTCTGATGGCTAATAATACTGAGCATTTTCTCATTTATTTGTTGTACTTCATCTTCAAGAAGTATTCAAATCATTTACCTTTTGAAATTAGGTTACTTAGTATGCATTTTCCAACATAACATCTTTATACATTCTGGATATTAATCTTTTATCAGGTGAATCATTTGCAACCCACTTGGTAGGTTCTCTTTGAACTCTGTTGATTGTTTTCATGGCTGTGCAGAAGTAATCCCACTGACCTGTGTTCCTGGTTTCCTCTGCTTTTTTGATTGTATCAAAATATCATAGTATCCCCTGTACTTTTTTCTTTTTGCTTTTGGAAAGCTGTAATTTATTCACACTCTCATATAAGCTTTATGCTTTCTTTCTTCTAGCAGTTTTATAATTTCAAGTCTTACATTTAGGTCCTTGATCTATTTTAAGTGTTTTTTTGTACAGGCTAAGAGTCAAGTTTCCATCTTCTGTACATGAATATCCAATTTTCTCAGGCCCATTTTTTGAATGGGCTGTGCTTTTTCCAATGTACAGTGTATTCTCGGTTCCTTTGTCAGGAATCAGTTGAGTTTAGATGCAAGGATTTACTTCTGGGATTTCTGTCCGTTTCCTTGATCCACATGTCTCCTTTCAGGCTAGGGCCATGCTGGTTAGTGTCACTCTGTAGTATGTCTTGGTCTGCTTTCTGCTTTGTTCTTTCTGTTCAAAGATGTGTTTTCTGTTTGAAGTGCTATAGGCTTCCATACAAACCTTGGAATTGTTATTCCACTTCTGAGAAGAACATCATTGGTATTTAGTAGAGATTGAATTGAATTGTCAAATACCTTGGGCTAGTAAGGACATGTGAACAATATTAATTCTTCCAATCCGTATTCCTGGATGTCTTTTCATTTGTGTGCACACATGAGTGAGTGTGTGTGTGTGTGTGTCTTCTTCAATTTTTTTCATCATGTTTTTAAATTGTAGAAGTTTTTCCCTTTCTAAGTTAGGGTTTTTTTTCTACTTTTTCTTCTTTGGGGGATGTGGTTTTTTACTTTGCTTTTTGTGACGGCTATTGTGGATGGGATAGATTTCATAATTTCTTTCTCAGTAATGCCATCATTGGTAGATAAAACTGTTGATTTTTGTATATTGACTTTTCTACCCTGCAACCTTTTTCAATTTTTCAGTTCCACCAATCTTTTGTGGACTATTTAGCTTTTCTGTTTGTAGAGTCACATCATCTACAAATAGAAATTATTGCCTTCCTCCATTCCTATTTTCATGCTTTTATTTATTTATTTGTCTTTTGCCTAAATGCTTTGGCTACAACTCAATGCAGAAACCTATAGGAAAGTTAAAGGTAGTGACATTTTCGGAGCACAGCACTCAAGTCCCACTAGCGGTCTGTACTCTGTCAAAGTCCTTGTTGGTGAACCTAAGAAAACATTCAGATCCCATCAGAATGAGAAATCGCTCTGTGTTCTCCTCCAGGAGCAACTGCGGAGGAGGAGCTGCAGGTGATTCAACCCGAGAAGTCAGTGCTGGTCACTGCTGGAGAGACGGCCACTCTGAAGTGCACCGTGACCTCCCTGCTCCCTGTTGGGCCCATCATGTGGTTTGTGGGAGAAGGTCAAGGCCGGAAGTTAATATACAGTTTCAAAGGAGGCCGTTTCCCAAGGATAACAGAAAATCCAGACATCAAAAAGAAAAACAATATGAACTTTTCTATCCACATCAGTAACATCATCCCTGTCGACGCGGGCACCTACTACTGTGTGAAGTTCCGGAAGGTCACCCATGAGGACAAGGAGTTTCAGTCTGGACAAGGCACCATACTGTCTGTACGTGGTGAGTACAAAGAAGGCCTTCTTTGTCCCCTGCTGTCAGCAAGAGGTTCAGAATGGTGACCTCCATTCCATGGGCCACAGCAAAGAAGCAGGCTGGGCAACACAGCTCATGTTCACCCCCTGAGCTCCTGTCACCCCCTCTCCAGAGCAGGGAGTCTGAGGCCCGCAGAGGCCATGCTGGAGCCAATATTTCTTAAGCCCATGAAGCCACAGCACACAAATGGCTTGTGTCTGTACTCCCTGTCCTCCTACTCTACAGCAATGGACTTTTGTACACTGTTCCAGCCTTTGGGGTGCTGACAGCTTGAGTGCCCTGCCCAGACGGCTCCTGCGGCATCCAGAGAACATTTTGCCTTGGTGGGTGATGATTCTCTTAATGCCACCGCACTGAGTGCCGACTGTGTGCTCTGGGTGCCATGGAGACAGCAGGACCCCCAGCCTAGAGCTCCTCTGCTCTCTTTACTCCTTCACTTACTTGGCTGTGACACCCACGTCATGGCGCATGGCCAGGACCCAAACAGTGAGGTCATAGGAAATATTTGGGGCAGAGCCTAGCTTGCAGGAAATGCCAAGCTGGGTAATCTTGGAGGTCCCTTTTGCCATCTAGGGCTCAAGAGGACTTGTTGTGGGGGGTGGGGATTGGGAACTCTCATCCTGGTTGCATTGAGATTACTCACTTGAAAACTGAATAAAACAATTTCAGACCCAGGCTCCACCCAAAAATTCTGTCATAAGTAGTCTCCCATGGCGCTCAGCATCTGCAGTTGTGATTACCCCAAAAGGTTCTAATGCATTGCCAGGGTTGACAACTCCTGAGCGTGTCCTGAGGCCACAGAGGAGTCTTCTTCCCTGGCAATGGAGGTGGGGTAGGAGAACCCCTTTTCGGGATAGAGTTGTTTCAGAATAGCAAGTTCCAGGCATAGAGCCCTGGGCCCTGGGTGCTGGGTGGCAGGGCAGGAACTCCTCCCAGGGAGCGGGTCCCAGGACTGTGGGAGGGGTGGGTCCAAAGATCTGCTCAGCATCCAACAACAGTATGGGACCTGGCACCTTGCACATGGCTGCGTCTGCACAGCTGCAAGCACCCAGCAAATCCTCACTCATCAGCACAGATCCCTGTCTCCCCCCATCATCGAAAACATCACAGAAGAATCTGACTCTCTTCCCTTCAGAGCTTTTAGGTCTCTGTAAATGTCTCCTGGGGAAGAAGCGCCTGTATTTTGTCTTGTTTGTGTTTTGAAAGTCGTGTCCCCTAACTCGTTCCCTGAGGGGATTATTAAGAACAAAGGGAGAAAACCATGGTCTGGTGGTTTCTGCTCCTTGTTCCTTTGACGTTTTCACATCCACAGCAGGAACAGGATTGAGACTTTCCTGATGTTTCCACACTGCGTTTGTTGTGCCTTCTGGCTGCCTAAGGAATAAATGCGGAGTTTCAGAACGCGCAGCCCAGCCGCAGCAGGGGGAGGCGTTACTTACTGGGAGCCCACTTCATGCCGGCCCTGTGTCCTACAGAATCATCATCTTGTCAGCGTGGAGCCTTTACCACTTTCTATAGAAGAAGATGCTGGGGTGTAGACAGAAAAAACAGATGTTATGTTAATCAGCCTTTATGGGATGAGGTAATCACAGCTCTTTACTTACAACACACACACACACACACACACACACACACACACACACACACACACACACACACACTTGTGCATGCACACACAAACACACGTACTCATGCTATGTGTGCCCTTGGCCAGCCACAGCCCTCTCTGGGCCTTCTCCCTCTCAGGGACTCACACTCAGACAACCCTCACACAGTTGGTGGGAGGATTAAAGGGCTGAGGGGCTCAGAGGGACCAAGCCAGTGGCTAGATGCTTAGGAGCTTTTGAAAAAGAGTTTCCCAGGACAGACCCTCATCTTCTTAGGGACATTCAGGCAGCTGATGTTGTGTTGATGTGACTTGCTCAACTTGTTCCTTCTGTGTCCTCAAAAGCTGAGATGAATATTAGGGAACAAGTTAACTGCAAATACAATGTATATGGGCTGAAAGCATATCTCAAGGGTTCAAGGCGCTTGCTTAGCAAGCACAAGGCCCTGGGTTTGAGTCCCCAGCACCACATGAAAATTAGCTGAGCCTGGTGGCACACTCCTGGAATTGCAGCACACAGGAGGCTGATACAGGAGGATTGCTGTGAGTTTGAGGCCAGACTGGGCTACACAGTGAGTTCAGAACCAGCCTGGATTACAGAATGAGAATCTGTCTCAAAAAACAAAACAAAACAAAACAAAGTTTGTGATATTTGCTGCCAGGTGACTGTTTTACAAGGTCCTGTGTAATGATTACCAATTTGTAGACCCCCTTTTGGACCCTCGGCAGGGCAAGACAACCGCCTTCTTCTACTCACCCATCTGGGTGCTCTCTGGGCCAAGAACTGCTCCCACTTGTTCAGGGGGCCTGTATCTATGTCTTTTGTAACTAATTAGAGATTGTGACCTTAACCACCTTTGGCTTCCATAGCGTCACCAAGAAAAAGATCTAAGTAAAGCCTCTAGCTTCACTTAGTTGATTTTTTTTTAAAAAAATCACTAATTCTGGAAGTCATACAGCTGGTCAAAACATTATTAGTCTCACACTGTCTTTGCCTTACCTGCCACCTCTGGCTGAAACCACCCAATGGGTTAAAAATTGTTCTTCAGCAAATAATATTCCCTTCATCCTGGCTCTGTCCTCTGAGGGTAGGTGGCCCTCTCCAGTGCCTTGCTTGCTAGGGGAATGTTGGGAACATGGCTTTACTTTCTTCCCCTGGTTCTCCAGGGGAAAAATAGCTTTCACTTTTTCTCCTGTTTTCAGGAGACTAGATGCCTAATAATTTTGTTACCTAATAATTAACTACAAATTACATATTCCTAGGAAAACTAAAAAGACATAAAAGCAGACTTTGGAGAAGGAGAAGAGGGAGTGGGAAGAAAAAAAGAGGGAAGAAAGTGGATCAAAAATGATCAAGATATGTTATACATGTGTACAGTTTCCCAAAACAAATGCAAATATCATATTTTACAAACATACCAATAAAAAATACATAAATAACAAAAAAATACATTAGTTAAAAGACTTTTGAATCAATAACTTTTCATTACATTTATAGAGCAGCAAGCATCCTGTAAATAACAGCAGCTCATATAACAGAAAAGCAGAAACCAGGCTGGGGATGTGTGGGCCTGTATCCCCAGCATGCTGGGAGGCTGAGGAAGGAGGATTGCAGGTTCGAGTCCAGCCTGAGCAATTTAGGACTCAGTGAAACCCTGTTTCAAAATAAAAAATTTAAAAAATGGGTTGGGGATATAATTTGATGTGAAGGCTCCTGGCTGAGTCCCCATTACCATATGCATACAAAAAGAAAAACAGCACTTGAAATTCTGTAACTACCCTGGTGTCTACCTGATACTCTTGCCCACAGCTCCGTGTCTAAGCCTCGTGCACCTGCAACTGTAGGCTGGAGGGTCTGGCTCCATTTTCTTAGCTTTAATTCCTCTCCAGAAGTTCTTACTTCTCCCAGTGTCTTGTCCTCAAGTCAGTGGCCTTCTCCAGGTGAGCAATGAACTCGGGTTCATGGTACCTCACGGAATGATCTTTATTTCCAACCCCAAACTGAACAAGCAGACAATCGGAGATTCAGGAAAAGCTCCTTTCCTTTCATGACCATGATCTGGCACCAGCTAGACCCTACAGGAGTATTTATGGAAAGAAGAGAAATACAGAGTGCAAATACTAGAAGGAAGAGTTAGGACTAAAGTTTGAGTTAAAGTGATGTCTCTGCAAGCTGCTCCTGGGCAGTTTGTGCGTGTGTGTGTGTGTGTGTGTGTGTGTGTGTGTGTGTGCACGCGTGTGTGTGATATTTCCTGAATTTATTTCTATAAATGCTTTCCCTATAAATGTTTTCTCTGTAAATGTTGGCAAGGTTGTCAAAGGACACAAAAAGAGAGAAAAACAGAGGAATCGGTCAGTCATTTCCTGTGCCCAGGTTGCTGGAGAGGGCGTGAGCACTGGAGTCGTTGACCTTGAGCCTGGAGTTTCCACCTAAGTCTTCCTTTCCTGGCTGTCCAGCTGAGCAGATGTTCTGGCCTCCAAGAAAGAAGACGAAAGGCCAAGGACACCAGCCTCCCCACTCTGCCACGAAGATGCACAGACATCTGCAGTGCGGCTGGGGAGGCAACTCAGTGGTAGAGTGCATGCTTAATGTGCATGCGGACCTGGGCTTAACACCTAGCACTGCACTTCATTAACAATGCTAATGAACTGGAGGATAGGTACTGGAGTTCGATTCTCCAGCACCATATAAGCCAGACAGGTAATCCCAGCACTCGGGAAGCTGAGGCAGAATTGCCATGACCAGAATTGCCAAGTCCAGCCTGGGCTCCATAGTGAGTTCAGGACCAGCCTGGGCTACAGAGTGAGACCCTGTCTCAATCAATCAATCAATAAACTAATGCTAACAATTACAAAAAAAAAACACTCCAAAAATGTTTTTCACAGTGTCGCTTGCTTGCTGCCAATGCTGGTCTTTACAATCACATTTCTTGTCTGTAAATGCTCCTTTACAGCCAAGCCCTCACCCCCCACGGTACTGGGCCCTGCCGTGAGAGCCACACCTGGGCAGACAGTGAACTTCACCTGCGAGTCCCACGGCTTCTTCCCCAAAAGCGTCACCCTGAAGTGGTTCAAGAATGGGAACGAGCTCTCCAAATTCCAGACCAGTATGAACTTCGTGGGAGAAAACGGCTCCTACAGCATCTCTAGTACAGCTGAAGTGCTGCTGACGCCCAGGGACGTTCGCTCTCAGGTCATCTGTGAGGTGGCCCATGTCACTTTGCAGGGGGGGCCTCCTCTTCGGGGGATTACCAACTTGTGGGACACCATCCGAGGTAAATGGCCCTGGATTCCCCCGAAAGCTCGCATCTGCCCACCAAGCCTACTCTACCCCAGTGGCTATTGGTCCAGGCCAGGGTGGCTTAGAATCTTATTCCCAGCAGGTATGCCCACCTATCACATGCATAAGCATTATCCTGGAAGCTGCATTTATGTTACCAACAGCAACTTCAATCACTGGGCACTTACTATAAGCCAAATCCCTATTTGCTTGGTGATACACCTTGTTTGTTAAGAGTTCTTAGATTCCAGTTGTGTGCTAGGAGTTGCCTTCTTGACTGTCTGGTAATCCCCAAGGGGATCTGTTGGCCTTTGAGCACCTACTCTGTGTTCCTACTGTACTTAGTGATTTCATTCACAAGTAAATCTTCATAGTTTAAGCCCTGCAGCATGCCTCCCACTCTTCCAGGAGATACCTTTGGTGGTAGGAATTCAGTTTTTTTCCCTTGGATCTGTCTGTGACTCAAAGTCAGATTTTTCTGCCTGTGTTGTTTTAGTTCCTCCTAGCTTAGAGATCACCCAACAGCTCGTGATGGCAAGGAAACAGGTGAATGTCACCTGCCAGGTGAAGAAGTTTTACCCTCCAAGCCTGAAGATCACCTGGCTGGAGAATGGAAATGTATCCCTGATGGAAGCAGCCTCAACTCTCACAGAGAACAAGGACGGGACCTACAACAAAACCAGCTGGCTCCTGGTGAACCGGTGTGCCCACATGCAAGACATAGTGCTCTCCTGTGAGGTGGAGCACGATGAACAGCCCATGGCCACGAGAAACCTTACACTGGAGTTCTCTGATATTCCTCCTGGTGAGGTCTTCAGTTTAGTTCTCTCACTCTTTTTAAATTTTACGTAATTTTTAAGTGTAAAAAAGTAGTAC
The DNA here is from genome assembly GCA_004027205.1 of Ctenodactylus gundi. Taxonomy (NCBI): domain Eukaryota; kingdom Metazoa; phylum Chordata; class Mammalia; order Rodentia; family Ctenodactylidae; genus Ctenodactylus; species Ctenodactylus gundi. The sequence goes on from PVKB01001308.1 coordinate 394,109, forward strand.
CAATGCTTATTATACAAGAATCTGTAAGACTGTATATAGTGAGAAGAATTTTAAAGTCAGTTCCCATCCCTCAATCACACACACCAAGGGTCCCCCACCAGAGAAAGTTTAGTATGTATCTTGATAGATCTTGGACATCAAGATCCACTAAAGGAGGAAGTGGGGAGGAAGGAACATAGCCTGCCATAATGCCCTGTCTCTTGCCTTTTCACCTAATAGAATGTAGGAATTTTTGTGGTCTTTTCCATTTTCTTAATCTTTTGTAACCTCTGCGTCGTCTCTTCTCCATCTTGAATTATTCAATACACAACTGTATTCTCACACACGAGACTCTGACACCTGCTAGATTAAATTCAGAAAGACCCATGCAAGTGTATGGAGTTCACACTTGGACCAATCACCGACATGGCCACAAGTGGCTTCACTGCCTCCTGATTTGTGGTAATGAAACAATATTCACAACACTTGCTGCATGTTTGCTCCATGCAAATTTCAGTGCATCTGTTTTCTCCTTTTGGTGTAAATCACCTCATTAACAAGTTTGCAGACAAGAAATTAGACCTGGGTGAGCACTCAGGAATGTTGTTGAGGACCTCTCCTACTAACCAGTTGATGCGTCCATCAATGTAACTCCGAGGTCCTGGTGAAGAGAGCTCCCCCAACCTACAAGGTAAATTTGGAGAAACTATAGAATCCCAACACTAGATAGCATCCCAAAGACCTTCAGTTGACTGAAGTCCCCCTTTCTAGATGTAATTTTTCTGTCAACTGACATTAGGTGCTGCTCTCTATCTCTGACAACCCATATCTGGGGCTTCACCAGTTGAATCAACACTTTGTTACCCATTTATCCCTGTCACTGCCCGCAAAAAGAGTGAACACAGGAAAAGGAGTTCATGTACAATTTCTTTTTCAATGAGTGACACATGAAAGCTGCAAATCATATACATGAGTGCACCTCTTAAAGCAAATGGAGACCATGAAGGATGGTCAAGCCATCGAGGATGTGTTTCTACAAAACCAGCACTATTATCACAGTTAATAAAATTGACAATAATTTCCACCAATCATTTTAAAAAGGAGTATATGTTTAAATGTTTTAAAATCCTTTCATAATATGCTTTCTCTTTGTCTCTCTCTCAGTGTGAGGGTATGGGTGGGTGAGTGGGTGTGGGTGTGCATGTGCCCACATGCATCCACATGTGTGTCTGAGTGCTGTCCATGTGGGTACCAAAAATCTTCTGAATTTGGTAGAATTTTCCTGGGAAAAACATCTAAGCCTCAAGAAATCACTTCAGAAGTTTTTAAATGATAATTTTATTTTTTCCATATCTTAGGCCCATTCACATTACACCTTTTACATAGAATGTTCTGTGGTAGGTCATACTGTTCTAGTCCTTTTTATATAAGGAATAAAACTTCTGCAAGTTTTGTGTTCATCATAACTCCTCATCATTTTGGTGACTGTAGGATCTGTAGTAATAGCTCCTGCTCCAATCTAAATTTCACAAATGGGTCATTCCTCTCCTTTTTAAAATCAGTTTTGCTATAAATTTTTTAATTTTATTGATCTTTCAAAGGAATAATTCTTTGTTTTTGATGAACCCCAATGTTTATGTACTTTCTATTTTATTGATTTTTCAATTTTTCTCTTTTTATATTCTTTATTCTACTTTCTCTTTGTATAGTTTGCACTTCTAATGTATTTTCTTGAGGAAGGAGGTTAAATTATTGACTGGAGACTTTTCCATTTTGTCTGCCATTTTTTGGCATCACCATAAATCCAGAGCAAGAAAAGTTAGCCCATGAAAAATACAGCATGGTGCAGTCCAGATATTTATCTGCAAAGTGGACTGCAGGTACTTCCAATTCCCTGTGTTGCCATGAGGACTTACTGATGCAATAGAAGCACTTTTGCATTGCATAAAACAGAGGATCACTTGGATATTTTTTGGAATGTAGCTAATTTGCAGCTATATCGGTGCCATTCTTATCAGCAGACAGAATTCCACTGAAGACTTTTGAGTGCTTTAATGCATATGGCCCTACCCCTCATCAACAACTTGCCCAGCATAGCAGGCCATTGAAATTGAGACTAATTCAATCTCCTCCATAGCTCTGCTATTCTTATCGTCAAATCCAGAGCCCCAACCTTTGCTTTTGTTGCCTTTAGGCTGCAGTAGACAAGCCTCTTCAGTTTTTGAAGAAGTACTTTGGCTTTTACACTTCACTGTTTACACTTCAAGAAAAGAAAAGAAAAAGAATGCTTTTACTCTGACACTGATTTCTGCCTTGGGCTTGAACCAGAGCAGCCAGAACAAGATACAGGTTCTTAAGCTGCCTCAGTCCAGGAAGCCTCAGTGGGGTCAAATAGGGACACCAGTTCTTAATCTTCTCCTCTAAAGATTTTTCCTCTCCCTTGATTTCCAGGACTGGAGCTGCATACCTCTTCTAAAGTCTTCATAGCTCTGCTCCTTGGCTGTAAAGTGCTGCTGCTCTTGGTTGGTGCCTCAGCTCTCTGTGTCCACAAAAAGCAAAACATAACTGTAAGTTGTGAGGGAGGGAAGGGAAGCCAAAGGCTGCATAGAGTGATCAGTAGTAGAAAAGAGCTCACCCATCACCACTGCCAGGGACAATGGAGTCTAGGTCAGGTGACACACATCCATCAGCATCCTCAGGTGTCTCCTGATTCTCCCTGGGGCCCTGATGGAAACTTCAGTAGAAGACTAGATTAAGCAGGTGCAAGGAATAGCCACAGAGTCCCAGAGCCCCCATGGAAGAGGTGGGATGAGGTCAAATAAGTGGGAAATGAATGGGTGTTTCCCTTGGAGGCCATCTCTAGATTATATAAATGCAGGGCCCTCATGGGAAAAGAAGAATCTGCATTTTAGACAACTGTTGGGACTCCCCAGATGGACTAAGTTATATCCATAACCTGTACACTTCTCTGTGACCAAGCCAGAGAGCCAGAGAAGGTAAGTTAGGTCTCTGAGAGGACTCAACTGAGGCAAGAGTCCCATCTCAGGAGTTGTCTGTAACTATTGACAGGTGTCCCAACAGGAGAGCAACACTGTGGACAGTATAGCACTGAAGAGACACTCTTTGGATGAAGAGCAGACAATTCCACATGAGCACGCTGCCCTACAGCTCTGTCCTTCTTCCCCTGCCATCTGTGACCCACGGTCTCTGTCATCTTCTTCCTGCTCTGAGGAGAGTAGCCTGGGAGAAGGAAGTGAGGAGAAGTCTCTGTAGGCTCTGCTCCAAACACTACCTCTCCCAGGACATCTTTCAGCCCACAGACTCATTTCTTCTCTAAGAGGTCTCTGGTGCCCTCAGAGCTGCCTCTCCACTTGTGAGCCTGAGCAGGAACCAGGAGAGCTGGCTTGGAGCATTGACTCAAGGTACTTCCCTAGAATGGGAGCAACGAACCCAATGTGACCACTCCAGGTTCTCTCTCACCCATCATCATGTTGGGGTCGGCCATTACTACGCACCCTAGACAACTCTTGAGATTTCTTGTCTTTTGGATTTCTGCCCATCCCAACTTCTGAGCCTTTGGAAGCTCTTAAATGAACTTCCAGATTGTTTTTAGAAGAAAAACTATTCCTCTCCCCTTTTGCCTGAGTGGCCTCCTCCTGGTCCTCCAGGGGGAAAAAATGCCTCTTATATTTAATGGAAATACGATTTCTTCTGTCATCTACTATTCTTCCCACCTTGGTGCTCATAGTACACATGCTGTGACCTTCCAGCACCCTTGAATCATGTTCTTGTTCCTTTCTTTTGTATGCCTTCAAAATACCTATGTCCTGTGATATGATTGTATACATTCAAAAATTGACTCTGAAAAGAAAAATATGATGACTCCTGTTGTTCATCAATTTTCCTCATATAACCACTCCTCACATGGCCACTTTCAAACTACCAGCAGTTTAGTGACAAGATTGAATGTTTAACAACTGGCCCCCACAAGCCAGCAGCCTGCTCCAGCTTGCCACAGAGACAAGGCCGCTGTCTGCGTACTTCTCACCTGCCACAGCTCCCTGGTCCGCAGCCAGCACCATCTCTTGAGCCACTGATAGAACTTCTAACCACCTTGGTTATTTCAGCCACAGGAATATTCTTAGAAAAGGAAGTCAAATTGAACTGCTCATGTGCTTTTTCCCTGACAGATCTGCACAATTTCTCTCTTCTTTCCCATTTCATTCAATGTCGCTTTATTAAAGTCATTTTCTACCATATATAACGTTTCAATTTCCTCCTCTCTCACCCTGGCTTTCCAAACTCTCTTAAAACTGAGTGACTTTTCCTTGGCACTCTTACCACCTGTATCAGTCACAGGCAAGCCCTAGTGCTCCATGGTGGCAAAGGATTAAACAAGTGAGTGTATAAACTGAAACCCTCGGAAGCAATCTCTATATTCTCAGGAAGAAATCATGATCACCACGTCACTTTTAGGATTTTTTTGTTAACATATTAAATCCATTATGCTACCACTCACAAAACCATATAGAAATGAAATAATAATAAAATATTTACTTAGTACACCATAGTTTGAAACATTAAATACAATGAGAGTTGGTGTTTCATTTCAAGTTCTCAAGAGTAGCTTGACTAGTGGCTGCCTTCTTTTATAATTTGTGGTGTGCATTGATCACCGCTTCTATCTCAGTGAATTATGGTCCTCCTTTGTACATTTCCAACACTTTATCTTTTGCACTTTCAATGCTGCGAAATCTCTTCCAAATTCTATCAATGTGAAGTTTCTGGCCAGTGTCACTTGGCTCCCCACCCCTCACGCTGGACACGCCCGGACAGGGTGTGTACAAAACCATGCACTCCCAGGGCACCTGTACCTGTAATTCACATGCATGTGATCCAACTGATGCTGCCAAAGGTGGACCATGAGGTGACCATGGGCCGTGGATGCAGCAGCTCCACCTTCCAGGACATCTTCATCCTTTGGTCGTCACCACCACTTTGCTCAGGTATGTCCACCTTCATTGAGTTCCTCAGGCTGCCTGTGTAGTATTCAAACAGAATTTGTGCCGAGGCTCCCACATTGATATCTCAGCTTCCATTCAATTTGACTTTCACTTCCGCATTACCACTTCCCATTTCTTCCTGTTCTTTCATCTTTATTGCCAGTTCCCTCTTTCAAATATTCATTTCCGTAAAGCTCCATGTGGGTTTATCACTGGAAGACAAGGGGGGCAACACGACTACAGGCTCTACTGTCTATGCAAAAGCTGAAGAAGAGAATCACAGAAAGCAACAGACAGAAAGAAGTGACCTGATTGGTCACTGACGATGAAGAGCGTTTGTTATTTGCATAGTGATTGGTGGACTGCAGAACTAGCATGAAGGTCTCAGCTTTCTGCTATTGCTCAAGGTAAATCTTCTGTAGTAACTGGAATGTAAGCCATGTGTTACAAGGATGGTATTATTTAATTAAACGGTGACACCTAAAATTCATGTATATCAGCATCAACGTGAGAACTGCCTGCATTTGTTTGCCTGGTAGTTGCTGAATAGAACATTGGTTCTAACAAAAAAAGAAATATCTGTAACCTCAGTTTTATCTGAACAGCAAATGCAATAATTAGACATTAATTTTAATAAATGAATGAATACATTTTTGAGGATATGTAGGGCTTGAATTTCAAAACAAAGCTATTAATCAATTATCTCTAATATTCTCCAGGTCTTTCTTTGAAGATTATTCTATCTTCCTCATGTTTTAAAAATTCCACATCCACTAAAAGAAAAGTGTGTTAGACCCTGGGATGAAGTATCTGAGAGAATCAGCTTGTAAAAGAAAAGCATTATTTTGGCTCATGATTTGGGGTATTTGGGCAAACCTACTAAATACTCTATTTGCTCTATTGCTTTAGGGCCTGTGCTGAGGCACATGTCATGGTGGGAATGTGTGGCTGAGGAAATGTATCACCTCATGGAGCCAGGAAGAAGAGGAATGTGAAAGAGAATATGGCCCCCAGTCCCACAATCGCCTTCGAGAACACACTCTCCCATGGCTTGAAACCTCTTACTATATGCCATCTTTTAAAGATTCCTTTATCTCTTACTTGTTCCAGGATGATGACCAAATTAATACATGGGTCTTTGGGGAGAATATTTATGTCCAAATTATAGTGGTAAGGCAATGCTAAAAATAAGAATCCAAACCTCAGAACCAAACACCCACATTTAGGGGAGTATGTCAGAGCGACGTGGGAACCAAGGGAAAGAGCTTCCAGTGGTCAAACAAGAAAAATATGAATAATAATAAAGTAGAAAAACAAATAAATTAGCAAATTGTAAAATAAGTGTTTGATTCTACACCAATGAAAATAAATAACTGAATAAAATCGTAGACAGAGAACAGACAAATCTCAGTCAACTTACAGGAAAAAAAATCACAATAAAAGTGGAGCTTTTCACTCCTGAAGTGTACACCAGGCACACTGAGTTCCTGCAAAGAAAGAGATACAGAAAGAAGGGAGGAAATGACTTTCTAGTAATTAGATAATTTTTTAGTGCTGAAACCTGACAAACACAACTTCATAGAGTCCATCAACATCCAACAGGCATGAAACATGTCAATACATATTCAATACATGATGATGACAGCGTTTTCCAGCAGCCCTCATCCAAATTCACAACCCTGGTCTAATCACGACCAAAAAAATTAGACAAACCCAATGCTCTTCCTTCACTCCTCAACACTGTCCATCACGAAAATCAAAGCGAATATGATAAAATGTCACAGCCAAGAGCAACCCGAAGAGACTCATCAAGTACATGTAACATGATATCCTGGATTGGAATCTAAAACAAAACAAAAGGACATTGGGTCTATATGAAGAAAACCTGAATGCATTATGAGATTTGACTAATCATAATGTATCAATATTGATTCATTATTTATAGGTAATGTATCTACTAAAATAATATACTCACAATAGAGGAAGGGGTCAGTGGCATAGGGGAACTATAATCTCAATTTTTCTGTAAACCTAAATTATTTCAAAAAGTAACTCCATTAGTAACATTCAACATCTTGTTCAAGCTCATTCTCTTTGCGTCTTATACTCCCTGAGGGACCATCCGAGGAAAAGCGCAGTGGGGAGACTCAGTTACTTTCTCGAGGCTTTTCCTCAGTTCACTAGCCTGAGGTTTCCATCTCGGCCCTTCCCTGTCTCTTATCACACCTCACCCCCAAACTCAGACACTCCAGATGAGTCTCCTTTTCCAATTCCCACGAAGTCCACTCTAAATGCCTCCAATTCATACAGCCCAGGTTGGACCAAGTAGGGTCACAGAGATTACCTGAGCAGGTGAGGTAGCTACAGGCACCTGTCTCTAGGTGAGTAAATACGTGTTCTGAATCTGAGGACACGCAGGCCTAAGACATTCCACAGAGAAGTGGATGGGTACTGTGGCGCTCCAGACTGCAAAGATGGTCCTCAGTTGCCAGTCCTGTTTGGAATTCTTCCAATGGGAGAGCCACATTGCTGAAAGTCATGCCATAAAAAAGGCTCCAGCCAATGACTCACAATCCTTGTAGTGTAAAGGCTCTGTTCTCTCACTGTAACTCAGGATAACGCTGAAGGAGAATCCCAGGAGCAGAGGCCCACCTGCGGTCAGCTGAGATCGCCACTGGACTTTCCTGCAGCTCAGCTTCTCCTTCTGCTGAATCCTTCTCCCTTCACTTCCCTTCCACAGGCACTGAGAATAAATGTACTCTGGAAAGTGACCTGCTTGTCCATCTTCACCTCAGAACCTTCTAGAAAAATCACTCTGAGGAAAAGGAGCCATGCTAGAACACCCGAATTGGGAATCCCTTTATCTCAGAAAAAGCAAGTCAATCGTGGAAGGATCCAGCATTTGTGCTACTTTAAGAGCAAGGAGGATTCCAAATGATAAGTTCACCCAAAAGAGAAGGCAGTAATTAATCATCTCTATATTGGTGGTCTTTGGGATGGAACTTGGTCTTTATATACTATTCCAAAAACTAACAGGATAACAAGGTGACAGAGACACTGTGAAAGCAGAGCTAACTTGTTCCTTCCTGCTTTCCTGTAGAAGTTTCAGCTGTCTTATCAGTTTGATTGTAGGTTACTTCTTTTCCTCTGGAATTATTTCTGTATGTGTGTGTTTGCAATGAGCGCACATATGCACCCCCTTGACACACAAACATATTTCTAGAACTTTGTTTTATTTTTTTTCCTTCTGACAGATTTACCTCTAAGTTTGTGGCCTACTCAGCAGCAAATAATCATCTATTTAATAAAATTTCAGAAGCTGAGAAAGTTCAGTAGGACCTTCAGCAAGCAAGAATAAGGAATTAGGGAGGATGAACTTTCCTAGTTCTAAGCTGCCTGTGAGGCAAAATTTCAGGAAAAAAAAAGTCAAGGAAGATGGTCACCCACCTACTTCAAGCATTCTCAGATCACAGAAATGGCAGGCCCTCTGAAGATGACAGTGGTGGCAGCCATGTGCTCCCACCTGTCAAAGGCAGCCCACCAGCCACAGCGGGAGGCTCACAGTCAAGAGCTCAAATTCTTTCTGAGAACTAAATAGAAAATAGTATCAGGAATAAAAAGTGCGTGCCTATTTGGAATGATAAAATCACTTCAAACGAAATCTTAAAAGCTCCAGAACTCTAAACACACAACCAGACACATCAAAACACGCCACAGGACAAATGAGACAGTGCTGAAAATGAAGCACCTGCTACATGGTGTCACACATTGAAAATGACAGTGATGTTCCTATAGATGCAGACATTCTGGATTCCACTTCCAAGAGATTTAAGTGCACTGTGACTTGCCTGTGAGAGTTAAGCTTGTCAACTTGATCGGCTTTGGCGTCCCCTAGGGGATTAGCAGAGCACACCTCTGGGCGTGCCTCGGCGTGCAATACAGGCATGACTGTGGGGTCTGTAGTTGGCCCCTAGCTCCTTCCTCTCTGGCACAATTCCACTGCCCAGCTTCAGGCAGAGTTGAGGTGAGCAACATTTCCCCTCCAAGCACTTGTGCCTTGATATTTCTGCTTTGGCACCGTTGATCATAGACCAGAACCTCCGAAACCGTGAGCAGAAACGCGCCCTCCCTATTTTAAAGAAATATGCGTCAGGTATCTGGTCCCAGAGATCAGATCCTGGTGAATACAAGCCTCATCCCTGGAACTTGTTTGGACTGGATGCCAGTCCATTTTGTCCTTGTTTTCTGATTGTCTTTGACCCGTAATTGTTGATTCCAGACCTTCAGTAAGGTATATTTCTGGACTAAAGAAATAAAGGAATGTTTATAGGTTATTTTCACCCTGTTATTAACTCAATGTGCTAGAATATAGTTTCATCTATCAATTATTTTTCAAGAAAAGACATACCAACAAGACCTAATTTTGCTTTTTCATGTATACATCTAATAACAAATATTTATGTACATGTTGGTACCGTTCTACAGCAGCCTATCTGATATTTGTATGTACGCCTGTCCCTGAAACCTCACCAAGATTTGTTCAGCGTTCCAGTGAGGTCTAATCTCAGCGTCCTGGATCTCGGAATAAGTATCTAGAGCAACTGCTAAAAGTTAGCTGGCACTGGACAACTATTAAACATAACATGATGGGTGACATTCTTAAAATGATACCTGAATGCCCTATTCTCCTTCCTTTGGCTCCGCTGAAACCTGACAAGTTTAAAAAGTCACACAAATTTATCTATCTACTCCATTTTAATGAGTCAGGAAAACATTTCTTCTTTATGATTTCTCAGCACTTTCTTTTTTTCCATTTTATTGGGGGGGGGGGTGCGCGCGCACACGCGTGTGTGCTTGTGTGTGTGTGATACATAATGTTTACATTAAACTTTAGTATTTTGTGCACATATATATCCTGGCAAAATTACAAATCCTTCCCCTTTCCCTTTGTGACCCTCCCAGACCTGGCCTCCCCACTTGCTCCCATTATTCCCACATTTCGTTCTATGAAATGACTGTGATCTGGGTTTCTCATATAAGAAAAAGTATTTGATATTTACCCTTCTGAGTCTGATTCCCTTTTCTGAGCATGATGATGTCCAGTTGCATTCTTTTACCTACAAAGGCCTCAAATCCGTTTTTATAGATGAGTAGTATTCCAGTCATACAAATACCACAATGTATCCATTGGTCTGTTAATGGGTATTTTTGTGTTTTCCACATTTTAGCTATTGTTAGTTGTCAGCACTTTCTTAATAAACTAAAACAAATCCAACAATAAAAGGGATACAAGAATCCACAAAAGCGTTTGAGTATGAGAAAGATATTAATTGGTTCTGTGTTGAAAAAGTAAATAAATGAAGTTCTACTCTGCTTAAAAATAGAGGGAAGAATTAAAGGAGTGTCTTAGTTACTTTTTTGTTCCTGTGACTCAATTTCCAACATCCACAAATTTAGGAGAGAAAATGTTTATTTTAGCTCACCGTTTCAGAAGGTCTCAGTCCATTCGTGGGTGGGCAGCTGGGAAATGGTGGGATCACATGGTGAGGCCTCAGCTAGAGCCAGAGCCAGAGCCAGTGCTCCAAAGACAGCAGAACAGAGACTGGCCTGGCAAGAAGGGCAGGACCAGCACATGGCCATCCAGGTCAAGCCCCAGGCATCTGCTCCTTCAAGCCAGGCCCCACATCCCAGCAGCACCCATTGGTAAGCGGGGTTTTTGTGGAACACTCCAGATCCAAACCATGACAAGGGGACAAAAGCAGCCAAGCTAGGAGGCAATTATTTTCACTCAGGCAAGAAGGGATGATAAAGTTGGAGAAATGCACTCACTGAAGAGGCGTTGGGCATTTAGCAAATTGAGATAAAACCTGGGAATAGTGAATAAATTTCCCCCTAAGGCTTTCCTTGCATTGACTCCAAAGGGGCATAAGAGGCAAAGAGAACCAAGATAGAACAAGATGCTGGATGTCATTGATATTAATATATTTAACGTTGACATGAATTTATTTTTCCTTAGCACTTATCATGTGTTTATACTAGATACAAAAAGCACTCAAGCTCTATGGCAGGACTGTAAAAATGAGAGCAGAAAAGGAAACCCTTGGAAGAAGTCTCCAAAATCATTGGCAAAAGGAATGATTATTTCACATTCTTCATGACTTTTTGTCAAAATATTTTATTTTATAAATTATAAAACCTTTAAGTTTTGTTGCCAGGATGGAAGCAACATCCTTTCTGTCTTTCTTATTGGCAAAAAAATAATGATCGATTCACATTCTTCATGATTTTTTGTCAAAACATTTCATTTTGTAAGCTATAAAACCTTCAAGTTTTGCTGTCAGGGTGGAGGTGACAGGCTTCCTGGCTTTCTTTATTCTATGCAGAAACTGGATTTTCTCAATATATCTTGAATATAAAGGTTGTAGAATTGTGTCTAAAGAGTTAGAAAAGTTAGAAATGTTCCCGAGATTTTCCACGTAAGTCATTGGAGTAATAAATCACCACCAAGTAAGTCAGAAAGATATAGGTAGATTATGAGTTGTGGGTTTTTTAACATGTTGAATTTTAAATAACTTACCAATAACTCAATGGAGAAACTGAGTAGGAAGTTTGATAAAAATATGGAGTTGAGAGGATGGGGTTGGGTTTGAGATGTGAATTTTAGAGGCCATGCCACACAGGTGGTTGCTAATGACGGAAATGAAGACTTAAGACCAGAAGGAAGCATCTCAGTCTAACATTCCTCGGTATTAACAATTCATTGTCTTACTTACCTTTGTCTTGTCACAGAGGACCATGAAGATTTGGGGCATACAAAAATAAGCATTTATTCTTCAGCAATACCATCTTTGTGTTGCCTGGAATTCAAGTGATGTAGGCAAGGACTGGTTCAGTTTGGCCCTACAGTTCTGATTAATTTCATGTGCTGATGGCTGTCTACGTACCACTGTCTTGTGTCATATTCGTGCTCCACAGGGTCCCATCCACTGGCCACATCCATCAGCATTTCTTTGACCAAAGCAATTTTCATGACTGAGTACAACACAACCAGGTAGATAAAAACAACTCTACAGAGTCGGAGAGAGGGGCTAATTATTTACTAAATGCCAGACCTACCTCTTGCTCAGAAACAATCATGTATCTCTTGCAAGAAAAATATACACATTCTACTTGATTAGCTGTATTTTTGCCTTCAGGTTACTCAGGAGACAGTTCTACCAAACGTTTTGGCACTACATTTACACATCTGGCTGACTTTCCAGCTTCCTGTAACCATTTATTTGCTGTCTATAACCAACTCCCCAAACCACTGCCACATATTTTAAGTTTTCGTTTTAACCGTATTTAACCATATTTCAGCATGAGGTCCCCACTACTCCAGTAGAGAACTGTGGTTGCAAATATTTCAGTGGCACAAGATGATATGCATTTCCTCTCCCTCTTCCCCATGTAGACTGACGTAGGATTTGGCTGGTTAGTGGGTGTCACCTAGCAATGAGATCAGGCTGGGGCTCAGTCCGTCCCACATGTCCCTCCACCGGACCAGTATATATTCTTCTCGTGATAACCAACGGAAAGACAGAAGACAAAGGTCAATTGTGAAAACACATTTCAAATCCCTTTCTGCTTTGTGACTATATGCTCTAACCTTTCAAATAGACTGGTGTCTGGTAGAGACTGTGCAAGTCTCTGTGTCTCAGTGGTCAGCTGAGCCCTAGAAGACTTCCTAGTAATTGTTTTTAAATTGCAATTTGCCAAAATAACATAAAACTGAATGCTTTGGTGAAATATTCCATCATATTGGTGAATAAGACATATTGTGGTGATGTATAAGCAACATGTAGAGGGTAAATATTTTGAATGTCAACTATCATTATTAAATTTTTAGATTTCCATGGGAATTTTTTAAAGCACAAACATCTCTAAAATTTGATATTGAGAACCACTAACAAGATACATAGAAGTTGGAGTTTTATCATTCCTCTAATTAAGCAGTTAAAAATTGTGACAATAAACAATTTCTATATTGCAATAAACATAGAAATCTAGGACAGTGGAGCAAACAAGCAGGTTGTCTAGAGACCTCAGCACCTAAATGATGACCTGGTGGTTATTTCCTGGGGTTTTTTTTTTCAACCTCTTATATTCTAGACTAAGTAATGGACCAGCTGACAACCTAAATGCTTATAGGCATGGTAAACAAATAATTTAAAAGGCAGTATTTCCATCAACTGAAAATAAGCACAGACTGTCGTTATCGATAAGCCCAGAGAAGCTGGAAGAGCATCTTGGAGTTTCTTCCAAAAAGTAGAGAAGAAAATTCTCCAGCCATGGTTGAAGGGACCCGGGTGAAATAACTGTATGAAGGCGCCTTGCCCAGTCCTGTTGTTCAATGTCAACAGCTACAGGACTGTAGACTCAGTATCAAAAAAAAAAAAAAAGTAAAAGCTACAACAACAGTAGGCAGATGCCAAGTTTGGAGGTCAGTTAGGAAAGGTCACCAGGGCCACTGGGTTCCATATCTCACGCTATCTTTCCTTCTCTGGAACAATGAGGATGCTGTTAACAGCTTTAATGTGGGCCAAATGCATCATGGAATAGGGATGTTTAAACATTTTTTTTCAAAAACCTGCAACATCGTTACTGAGCTTCCCTACAGGTCTACAGTTGTAAACCCACTGTCTCTCACAACACACTTCCGTTGCTAAGTAGATGATTAGAAACTGTTCTTGTTCCTCCAACTTCTACCTTCAGATGAAGAACGCCTTTGCTAAGGCTCCCTTCTCTTTCCACAGGCCTGTAATGTATAATAAGGGGCTCCTTTGTCTTCGGGGAGATGAATATTGGCTGAGCCGATTTTCTGCTGCTGTGACAGAATACTTGAGACTGGTTAATTTGTAATGAACAGACGTAGAGGCTCATGGTTTTGAAGGTCTCCGAGCTCCTGCCCTCACCCCTGTGCAGCCTAGTTATCAGTTCATCAGAAAGGCACTCTTCACTGCTGTTACAGTGTTTGATTTCCAGGAGTTTTGTTTTCCTTTCTTTGAATTTTGATCTATCTGCTATAAACTATCTCCACACATTGTCTATCTTCCCAATAAAAGCCCTCCACATCTTAATCCTTGCTTTTAAAAACTTCTAAAAATTTCGGCCTTCTTGTCTTGCCTTATGTGACTCTCTCTCTTTCTGATGTGGATCCGTCTCCACAACCTGTACTGTTTTCTCTTTTAATGTGTGTTGTAATTTTTCTTGATAGCTAGATATAACTTACTGGATCAAAGGAACTTCTGTAAATAGTCATTTTGGGGAGGTTACAGCCATGGCCCCCATTCATTGCCAACCACACAGGATGACCCATGATGTAAGAACAAGTTATAAGGGCAAGAAAAGTGATCTTAAAAGCAAACCAAAGAAGATGGAGGCTACCACCCTGAATGGCCATCTTGCTTGGGATGGTAGGTGTGCCAGGGATAGCCAAGAAGTTGTATAGAGACATATCTGATGGTGGTACACCAAGGCACTTCCAAATTCCAGGGTAGTTACAGATTTTGGGTGTTTTGCTTCTGTAGTGCACAGGCTATTGTTATCTGTCGGTCACTAGACGTTCCAGCTTCTGTAAATCTAAACAAAAGTTATTAGTTAGAGAATTTTGGGTCTTGCTTGTTTTACTTCTTTTCTCGGGAATGGTTAATTCTGCTGTGATTAGGATAGAAAAGGCATCTTTGTCCCAGAAAACAAGAGAAGATAGTGAAGAGCTAACTTTCTCTGGAGGACTAGGAGAGATAACACTTGTGGGAGAACAGTTTTTAGCCAACTCAGTGGCTTCTGAGGTGTCATCTACAGCAAAGCTACCAGGAGGCTAAGAATATATTATCCAGATACGTGATTTCCAAAATTAGTGATTTTCAAGTCAACTAGGAGCAAGTGACGTCACAGGGTTTATCTAGATCTGTCTTCCATGAGGCTATAATGAAATGAATGGAACATTCACAGGCCTTTGATGAGCCTGGTCCTTGGCAGCTGTACCAGCACTGCCAAGTCTTTTCTTCCTTCAGTGTTCATAGAGAGCTGGAGCTCAGTATTCTGCTTTCCCCACAGGGAAGCTTGCAAGGAACTAGACTGGGATATTTCTTTTCCTCCCAGTAAATTAAGCTCTGATAGAATCCCAGCAGGTAAGGCTCTGGTAAAATAGTGTCTCACTCGTGATGACAATCTAGGGAAAAAGTTCCCAGACAGGACAGACTTGGCTCATGCAGAATTATGGTGGAAGATTTGCAGGAAGGTCAAGGTCAAGCTTCAGATTTAGGATTGTTCACACCCGGACAGGAATGATGCATCTTCCTCACGCACTTTTGCCTTCCTAACCCCCACCCTGGATGCTCCTAGACAGGGTGTATGGAAAAGCACACAATCCCTGGGCGTCTGTACCCAAAACTCACCTGCATCTGATCCAAGCAATGCTGCCAAATGTGGACCACAAGATCACTGTGCACCTCTGGTAGAGCAGCTCCACCTTCCCAATCAACGGGAGCAGGGTGCAGAGAGTCCCAGACAACAGCGGGACCTCAGAAACAGGAAGAGCCCAGAAACTGCACGTAAGCTGGATCCCAAGAGGAAGCTGGGGACAGGCCACTTGTGTACAACTGTCTGAATGAGACAGGGGTCCGTTCAAAAACAAGAATTGAAGTTCAAGTATACTCTTCACGTGGCACCAGGCGTATCAATAAGGTTCTATCGGGTTCAGATAGTTACGGTCATCATTTCCTTTAACCTCCACTAAAACACTAAAAACCTACATCTTAGTGACTTTCTCAATGCTGGGACATAATATCTGGCACCTTAAGGGAGGAAAGGTTAGTTTTGGCTCACAGTTCCAAGGTCTCAGTCTTTGCATGATCAGCTGGTGGTGGCGGATGGGCAGAGCTTGATGGAGGACAGCTGTTCAAGGCACTGCAACAGAAAGCAGAGAGGGTTTGGGGAGAAGCCAAGGCAAGAATATGTCCTTTGAGACCCCACCCTTGGTGATCCAACCCTCCTGACCAAACCCTACCTCTTAATAACACATGAAGTGAAATGAATAGATTGATTCACTTGATCCAATTAACCCCCGTCTTCATTACTTTCTCATTGCTGGGCCAGAATACACAATGTCCTCAGCTTTGGGAGAAAAGATTTATTTTAGCTCAGTTTCAGAAGGGTAGCTGGAAAATGGTGGAATCACCTGGCAGGGCTGGGGCCAGAGAGAGAGCTCCTCACGGCATTGCAAACAGGGCCAAGTCTGGGAAGAAGGGAAGAGCCAGCACACATCCCTCTAGATCAATCCTCGAGTACCTGCCCCTTCCATCCAGGCCCCACATCCCCACAGTACACAACATCCATAGGTACATGAGGCTTTGGAGGGATACTCCAGATCCCAACCACATCACCCCCACAACCCAGCCACTTGCCAAATACATGAAGCTTCTGGAGGACATTCTAGATTCAAACCATATCAACTTCTCATGTCCAACTTAAAAGTGTAAACTGAGCTTAGGAGGAGCCCAATGACTTGTCCAATCCTTGGCTCATTCTCTTGGTAGGTGAAGAAATTTATCTTTCCTTCCTCTCCAGCTCCCACCAGCACATTGTGGCAAATGGAATAGATGCTCCAATGGAGAACAAAGAGTATAGTTATGAATGAAATGACCCTACCTATCTGCCTACCATAGGCTCCTCCCATTACAACCCTATCTCCTCCCACAATCCCTAATCCCCACCTCACCCCACCAAGAAAATATTTACTAACCTAAACACACTTGCAATCCTGAAAGAAATCAGCAAACGGTTTCCTTCCCTGTATGCAGACACATGGAGTCCCATGGTCCACATTAGATGACATCATCACTTAAATCAATGAAGTGTTACAACAGGAGGTCACTTCAGGAGCCATGTGTATTTCAGGAACACTGAGCAGGTGTCAGGAACCCTCCGCCTCCCTCCAGCACCTTTGCTGAGCAAGACGCCAAAACAGCTCCAACAACAATTACAAGTGTGGGACTTCAGGGCACATCTCTCTTGGCCTGAGGCTCCCAACTCAGAATTACTAGGACTTCAAGAAAGCATGAAGGGTCCAGAGGAGCTTGAGCAGCCCCACATGGAGAGAAAGCACAGGTTCTGCTAGGGCTGACCATGTCTCTCTGGAAATGTATTGTGAGTAACTCCTCTTAGGAGTTGCCTAATCTCAAGTTCATTATCCTGAGGCATGCTCAGATCTCCGCTTCCTCACAGCCACTTCCTTTTGCAGAGAAGGTAGCAAGCTGCTGTCTCTCCACAGAGCAGAGTCTATGACAGAACAGGCTTCTGGGTTCTCCACCATGCCGGTCTCTGCTTCCTGGCCTCAGTCTTCTTGTCCATTCCTGCTGCTGACCCTGCTGTTGGGACTCAGAGGTAAGAATGGCCGCTGGGGTAGAATCTTCTCTCTCTGCACCTAGGCCAGCCCTGTCTCCGTCCCTTGAGGACTTCAGATTAACATATGCACGGCCAACAAAGGCGAGCACAGGGCACACCTGAGAGCACAGAACCCACGATCTGAGCATTGTCTGTGTAGAGCCATCGCCTGCAGCAGGTGAGCAGAGGCACTGAACCGCAGCATGCTTCAACAAAACAAGAATGACTTTTGTTCTTATAATATCATAAATAATAAATATGCTTTTATAGAAGGATTATTATTTCAATCCTTATAACTTCATGAGCCCCAAGAAGCAGGCGAGTTACCCAGGGACACTAAGCAAACTCAGAGCCAGGGAACAGGGGAACAGGGCTGCCTGGCTCCAAGCGCGGCAGTCTTTGCTCAGCCCTTGAGGCTGAGAAGTCTTGAATCCTAATATGGACGCTGGAGGAGAGGAATGAGGGGGGTAAGTGCAATGTCCTCGGGGTGCTCATCCACTTTTCTGCCTCAGTGGGGCTCTTCACTTTGCCCTCTGCCCTCCCTGCTCTCTCTTCTTCCTTTCATGAGCTGTATCTTAAGGTCCACTCTCCCGTGTTCTCTTCCTTGTGAAGCAGTTCCACATTTTCTGCCTATAAGTTCCATGTTCATTGACTGGGGCTGCTGTAGCAAAGTACTGGGGGCAAGTATTGTGTGAAAAAAAGAGGAGGTTAGCAGAGCCCCGGGAGCTGGAGGACTAAAACAACAGACATTATTTTCCTCCCAGCTCTGGGGCCTGGAGCTCCAAGGGCAAGGCGCTGGCAGAACTGGCTTCTTTTGGGGTCCTTCTCTTTGTGGATGACATTTTCTCCATGTGTCCCAGCCATGTGGTCATTCTCCTGCCTGTCTCTTGTGTCATCTCCTGTTCTTGTAATAGCATAAATCATTTTGAATCCTGACCCACTCCAATGACCTCATTTAACCTTAGTTACCTCTTCAAAGAAGCTACCTCCATATTCTGAGGTGATGAGGCTGCCTTCAACACCTAGGGAGATACATCAGCCCACGGAGACCCCCACAGCCTCCTCTGGTCCTTTTAAATTTCCTGTGGATGTTTTGCTCCCCTCTTCCCAGGACAAGAAGTAGTAGAGACCTCTCTTGGCACAGCCCCTGGGGAGCTCTTCTCACAGCTCCCCAACAGCTGACCTCATTCCATTCTTTGGCCATGAAGCCAACCCCAGGGACACAGCACTGGGTAGGGCAGCTCCATGGCACCCACTTTGGTCTTGTGAAGTGACTTCATGAGTTTTACAGGGCTGGGGGCTGAGTTTTGAAATTATTCCTCTTACATATGCACTACACCTAAGCAAGAAGAGCTCAATAATGGAGGTTTTTTTTGTTTTCAGAGGTAAGAACAGTTCTCAGCGCTCTGAACTATTTGCTTTGCCTAATCTTTGCCACACTCCTAGATGAGAGCAACTTCTGTTATTCCTTTTTGCAAATGATGAATGGGAAACTGAGGCAGATTGAACTTTCCCATTTTCAGGAGCTGATGTTAGAATTTAGGTTCTCTCTCTCTCTCTCTCTCTCTCTCTCTCTGTCTGTCTCTCTCTCTCTCTCTCTCTCTCAGCCTGAGCTTGAACCCAAGGCCACCTGTACAAACAGCACATGCTATGCCTTACCCCCAAGCTATACCCTAGTTACCCAGGCTTCTTTTTTTTGTACCCACATTATGCTAATCAACTTCTCAGTAGAGAGTAGTTGCAGAGAGGAGAATGGCCACCATCCATTTCTCCCTATGAGATCATCGGGGCTAAAACTCTGGTGCGAAAACTCAAACTTCTCTCATTAATGTGTTGGATACTTTCTACCTACCAAATATCTTACTGAGCTTTCCACAGGCATTATAATTTCATTTAATCCTCAAAACAATGTATATATTAGAATGGAAGGTCACACATCCACATACATTTATGGATATATATATATATATATATATATATATATATATATATATGTACTTATGCATATGAGTGAATATAAGTATACACACCCACACCCACAGACACGACTTGAGAAGTCTTCCTCTCCTGTTCTTTTCAAGTTATTTTCAGCCAATATGGAATGCATATGGGACCAATGCTTTGTTTTCCCTCCCTCCCAGCCACCATCCCCCACTTCTTAGGGCTCTAACTTGGCCCCTTAACCTTCCCCAACAACTTGCAGTAAGTCAGTTTCTCTCAGAGTAAAATGAATTTTCTGTAACAGCATAAGTTCTGTGCTATACAGCCCGGGGCTCTCTCCTTCATGCGTGGGGAGAGTGAGAAGAAAAGCATGAATTGTGAGCCAGAGAGATGGTACCTGCCTGTAGTCGGAATACTTACATCATAGTTTGGACCTGGAGTGGCCCCCAGAGATCCTTGTGTTCAAGACATGGTCCCCTGTGTGAAGATGCTGGAAAGTCATGGAAGTCTTAAGGTGTGGAGCTAGTGGAAGGTTAGCTCATTAGAGGTGTGTCCTCAAGGAAATTTTGGGACCCTGGTCTCTTTCTTTTCAGTTTTTTCTTTCCTTCTCCTTTTTTCTTTCTTTTTTCTTTCTCTCTTTTTTCTTTCCTTCCTTCCTTCCTTCTTTTCCTTCATATCCAGGACATGACATGAACAAGATTTGCTCTGCCACACACTCTCTACCATGATGTCCTGCCTCCCCACAGACCCGAAAGCAGCAAGGCCAGCCAGTGTGGACTGAAATCACTAATAAATCTGTGAGCTGTAATAAGCCATCTCTCTTCATAAATTTGGTTATCTTAGGAGTTGCTACAGTGCTTCTTAACTGCCTAACACAATCTTTAATTATATGCACATTCATATCTTTATCTATATTGATACCAGTAATTACTTCATGTAATGTCAGCAGAAGCCTCCACGCCTCAATACATCTGCTGAGTAATAATTTTTCAAGATCTTAAATACGTGCCAAGGGCCAGACACGGCTGGAGATACTTTCCAGATTTTACCTCATTTCGTAATGAGGATATCCAAGGGAGATGCTAGTGTCCCCACACTTAACAGGAAACAAAAGCGCCAGACCACCCGAAGGTGGACGCTAGAGCTAAGATTTGAACTCAGGCTGTCTGAGCTGGAGCTCGCGGTCTACCCATTGGTCTTCTCAGACACGCATGACCACTATTCCACGGCAGGAGCTTTCTGCAGCCTCTGCCCACAGGTGAGGAAGAGTGAGAACCAAAAGAAGATTTGTGGTTTCCTTGGTTCTTCTGCTTCCTGCTTACACACAAACAGCTTTGGTTTTTGGGCTTATTCATTTACATGAGAAACTCTGTTTCGGCAATTTCAGCAGAATTCTTCCACTTAAATAGACTTTAGTGATGTAGGGAGGTGTCACGTTGATCAATTTATGTGCATCGAATACCTACTGTGCGCCAGAAGCTGTTGCAGAAGCATGCGTTGCCTTGGGGCTCAAGTCTTGTTAGGGGAAGAGACAACAGTCAATACACACAACAGATAAGTAAGAATATAAGATGATAGAGATAAGGGGGAAAGGATAAAGGAACGAGGAGAATCTGTGGTCTGAATGTGTTGTCGGGGATGCTACCAGAGGCTTCGCTGGTGGTCCCAGCAGACTGGATGCAGATGCTTGCCTGAGTCAAGATCGATTTGGAGCTTTTATAGGTAGATGGTCGCAACTTGAGACCACCATGCTTAGTGAAGTGAGCCAAACAAGGGGGGTTAAATATTGCAAGGTTCTTCTGATAGGAGAAACCCAGAATGCAGGCATTTTATAGAACCAAATGGGTGTGATAGAGGGAGTTAGGGGGGATAGGGAGGATGTGGGAGGGACAAAAACAGGAAGGGAAAGGAATGGCCGTGTAGACACAATATATATGTGGCCAAAATACCCAAGCTCATTGTAACCATTATGTATCACACATGTACAGAGAGAGAGAGAGAGAGAGAGAGAGAGAGAGAGAGAGAGAGAGAGAGATTATTAAAAACTGGGGGGAAAGAGAAACAGTCCAGTAAACAGAAAAGATGGTAAAATAAGAGATACGTTTATTCACATTTTGACCAAATCCAGCAAGCCAACCCTTCCTGGAACCAAACGCAGTATGACAATTTATAGGAGGGGTCGTTCACATAGAATAGAAGTCAAGAGATGCAAGTATGTATTAATAATCCAGGCTGCCAACCTGTGAGCCCAGAGGTAAGTAAGTTGTATGTCTGGTTCTGGGAAGTCTCCTGGGACAGGACCCCGGTGGTGGTGGGTGGAGGGTGGCGTGCCATTTAGCTCCCAGCATGAGATGATTGGCTGAAGGAAGCTTGGACTCAAAAAAAAATTAAGCCTTCCTAATTTCCTAATTTGAGAAGAGTTCTGTTATAGTTCCTCTCTTTTCTTGGTTCATTTCTCAGCCTTGGGGGATTTGGGACACTATGTCACCTGCCTGGCTGTTTATTGCTAGATTAGTGCCTAGATCTAGTCAAGGGACCTGAGGCATGTAGCTCAGAGAAGCGAGATGCTTGATTCTGAAAGTACAAGTGCCATTGTAAATTGTAGAGCAGAATGCAAAGGAGAGCCAAAGTCAGAAGATAATAGACCAAGAAAATCAAATAGGGGTATGGGGTGCTCTCTCTCTCTCTCTCTCTCTCTCTCTCTCTCTCTCTCTTATATATATTTTGCTACTTCTTCTTTTCTTCCTGAGTGGAGGAGGCTTGTCAAAGTTACAAGCCCCATGAAGCACCTGTGCTTTTAGGCAACCCTGCATAAAATGCCCCCTCCCATTTCCTTTAATAAACTCTGGGCTTTGCTTACTTTTGGTAGCATTCACATGTTACCCCATTTTAATTTTGACAATTCCACTCCCCCACCCCTGGTCTCTGACATTTTTTTCTATGAAGGCATTGCTGCTTAAATATCCTGTGATTGATTTATGTCACTGTCCCTCACTGCTGGGATGAACGTGTGGAAGTTGTTGGTCCCATGTTAGAGGGAAAGGGAAGACATCATCACTAGGAATTGAACCCAGGGCCTTTGCACTAAGCTATAGCCCCAGACCCAGCCCTCTTTTTCTTTAATCTTGAAACAGGATCTCATTAAGTCATTAGATTGCCTAGGCATAACTCAAACTTGCAGTCCCCCCGTCTCAGCCTCCCAGAGCTGGGATGATGGAAGCGCAACTCCTTGTATAACTTTTCCTAGCCAACTTTGAGCAAGAAAAGACTTAATTTTTAAAAAGTGGTTCTTGCCTGAAGTCCACTGCTAGATTTAAACTTACCTGTTCTTTAAGTCTTAGACACTGCCTCTTAAAATATCAGGCCTTAACCAGTTACAAATTTTACAGGGGAAATGCAAAACAAATAAGAAATGTAGAACAAATTTATTTTGAAAAACCAAAAAACTATGATAGTTTTAGTCATATCAGTTTTACACAAAGAAAACCAATTTGTCTGTGAATCTGGCTCAGCTTTTTCAGAAAGTTGTCTTGCAGAGTCTTTGTGAACTATAAAAAAAGTGAAAGAGGCAAATAAAAGCGATGTGAGAAACAGAGAGAGAGATGCGTAGAGGAAGATGGACCCTAGTGGGTGTGGACGGAGAATGGGGCATTTTGATAAAGAGTGTTTGGGGTAGTTAGTACTGATATCGTAACAATAAGAATTTGTCCCATATGTGCCTGTAGAATGCTTTCTCTGTGATTTTATCTTCTCTAATTTCTCCCAGCAATGTTTTGCAGTTGGCAGTGTTCAAACATTTCATCTTTACTGTCAATTTTACTTTTAGGTGTTTTGCTTTTTTATGTTACTATAAATGCCCTTGGTTGCTGATTTCCTATTTGTATTCGTTTTCCCCCATTTATTGATACGTGCGTGTATAAGCAATACATGATGTTTACATTGATGCTGAGTATTTTGTGCATATACATATCGTGACAAACTTACAGGTGCTTCCCCACTCCCTTTCTGACCCTCCACCCCTTCTCCCTTCCCATTAGTTCCCATTTTCCCCTCAATAAGTTCTATGAAATAATTGTGATCTGGGTCTCTCATATCAGAGAAACCATTCAATATTTCACCTTCTGACTCACTTCACTGAACATGATGGTCTCAGGTTGCCTCCATTACCCACAAAAGCCTCCAACCCATCTGTCTTCATAGACGAATGGCATTCCATAGTGGGCACATACCACAATCTATGTGTCCATTGGTCTGCTGGTGGGTAGTTTGGTGTCTTCCACATCTTAGCTATTGCTAGTTGTGCTGACATGAATGTATAGCGACAAAAGTGACTCTTAAGTGCTGCTTTACAGCCTTCAAATTGTTGAATTCATGCATTAGCACCACCAGTTTTATGGTATATTTAGTTTCTGCTCATCAAGTCATGATACCTACTGTTCTATCCTTCCAATTCAAATGCCCTTTTTTTTTTTCTTTTTCTGCCTACTTGCTCTGGCTAGAACTTCGAACACTATGTTGAAAAGAAAAAGTTTTTTTTTTTTTAAGCATGCTTATGTTTTCCTAATCTCACAGGAAAAGCTTTAAATGTGTCATCAGGCATAGTAGTGGTAAGTTTTTCATATGTGACTTTTATCCTATTGGTAAAGTTTCTATCTCTTCCGTGTTTTGAATTTTTATTATGAAAAGATTGAATTTTGTCAAATGCTACATCAAATAATTATAGGACTTATTCCTCCCCTCTGTTGATGTTCAATACATTGTTTGACTTTCCTCTGTTAAACCATCCTTGTATTCCAGGAAAAAAAAATACCACAGTCATAGTAGTATTTATTTTTGGTTCCTTATTTATTCTGATTCTGAACCATAATTCTTTTAAAATACTATTGAACTCATTTTGCAAGGATTTGTTTGAGAATTATTACATTAATAAATCCAGAGGTGGTAAAAATCCATAGTCAACAGGATGATGTTGAGCTACACTTAACAAGTAATTTAATTATTTTAGTGGTAACTTAGGGTTAACTGGGTCCCATTTCAATAAGCAGTGACCCCTCCTGTGGTGCAATTTATGGTAATGAGTCCCAGGAGAGTGTGTACACTTGTATGATCACCAGTACTTACTGAGGAGATTGAGATGGAAGATTTATTTTTAAAAATAGAATAATGCCTCGAGAAAAAGAGAGACTCACTTAGGGGTTTGTTTCCCCCACAGAGATTTAAAAAGATTTATTTAAAGTAGCTAGTATGTCTTTCAATTGTCCTAGTTACCTGGGGCATCCCAGAACCATGAAAGTACTTTTACCTGGCTCCTCCAAGAGCCCAGAGCAAATTCTAAGAAGCAAAAAGTAGGTCTTCATTACAAAAGATAATGATTGTAGCTGTGAAGGAAGTAAGAAATATTTGGCAGGGCCTTTGTTGTGGCCTTAGGACAAATAGACACATTTGATTTTGATTTATACTGTCTATGAGTGAAGAGAGTCTCTCAGGCTCTATTTTCATCTACAATGGAGCTGTTCTCAGGTAAAGTTGCAAGACTTTTTAAGACATAAAGAGATGGAGCCATTTGTTGACCAAGGCACCCAATGCCTAGATAGCTGCCTAATGTTTGACTGGGAGTGTTACTCCTTGCGTCCCATCATTTACAGGAACATTCTGAGCTTCATGTCTTGCAGGCTGGCAATGCCATTTCTATTGTCCCTGAGCTTGCATTATTATTCACTCAGTTAATCTTCAGCAGCTCTTCGTATAACCAAAGCTCATGAAGAGAGGTGGTCTCCTGTGATACCCTGGCATCAGGAAGGGAATATAAATAGGAGATCCATCTGTTCCTAAAACTCAACTGTCCCCAAGGGCCCAAAATGACTCCACCTGGTCCTAGGAGGCTGCAGTAGCAACGCTGAAGTTGTGGGATAAATTGGGTTTAGGATAGGCTTCATTTCCAGAGAGCCTGGTAGGCAGTCAAGTCAGTGGCTGTTTTAACAGCACAAAACCAAAAGCAGCTCTGGGGCAGACTCTGACTCCAGGATAAATGAAAGGGGGTGCAGAGCCTTTCCCAATGAAGGAAGTTTTCTTCTTGGTTACGTGGATGGTTGTCAAATGACACTAAATTCGGACACATGACATCCAAAGGCACCAAATGATAAATTTCTGTTATTTTAAGCCATTAAGTTTGCAGTAACATGCTATAACAACATTACATAATTAAAATAATGTGATTGAACCATGAGGGAGAAGTTAAAGGGGCTTAGTGCAGGGTCTTACATCCTAATTAAGCTACATGTTCACTGTGCACTGGGAGTTCTGTTTATCACTAGCACTCCAGGCTGGTAGGGCAAGCTCCGACCCAAGCGCTGTGCATATCTATGGAAAACAGACTCCTGAAGTCAGATGTGTGTCCCACTAATGAAACTCACCATTTTGGATCACCCTTCCATGCTCCCATGACCCCACCCAATGCCATGGCCCAGGAAGTGAAGCGTACCAAGTGGTCAGTGCAAAGCAACAATTATTTGGAGAAGTGTGAGACTTCCAGAGAGAGAGAGAGAGAGAGAGAGAGAGAGAGCTCAGGTTTCAGATTCACACTTTGCCATGCTATTCACATTCTCTGAGCCTCAGTTTCTTCATTGGTAATAAAATCTCAAGTGTAGGCCCGTATGAAGGTTAAACGGGATAACACTCACAGTGTGCTAAGCTCCTACCCACTCATGTATTCATTCAGTCTGTGAAAGTCTTAGAGAAAACAAGCAGGGGTTACTAGAATTAATGAAAAGTATGCTGTTTCCCTCCAGGAGCAGCTGCACAGGGGGACCTGCAGGTGACTCAGCCTAACCAGTCAATATCGGTGTCTACTGGAGACTCGGCCATTCTGCTCTGCGCTGTGAGCTCCCTGCTCCCTGCTGGGCCCATCCAGTGGTTCAAGGGGAGAGGTGAAGGCCGGGAGTTAATCTACAATTTCAAAGGAAGCCACTTCCCCCGAGTCACACCAGTCTCAGATACCACAAAGAGAAACAACACGGACTTTTCCATCCGTGTCAGTAACATCACCCTTGCAGACGCCGGCATCTACTACTGTGTGATGTTTCAGAATGCATTAGTAGCGAATAAAGACAACAGGGAGATTCAATCTGGAGGAGAGATTGACTTGTTCATGTGTGGTGAGTACACAACTGGCCTCCCTCATCTTATGATGTGCGACAGTAGATCAAAAGTAACACCTTCCATTCTGTGAGCAACAGCTAAGGAGCAGGAGAAGGGTGGGTGCTTACACCATGACCTGATGTCACTCTGTCTACAGGTCAATGATACTGAGGCCAACAGAGACCACACTATTGGCACCAGGCTCTGTGGGTCATAAATGAGGGTGTCTCTCCTCTCTCCATCTACCTGCCCCAAACCCCTCACCTTTTCCACTCTGCCTCAGCCCTTTGGCTCCCTCCAGAGGAGGGCTCTGATAGTCTCAGTGACCTGACAAGTCCCAGAGTAAGAATTCATCTGCTGTTCCCAGGAAGCCCTTCCTCTCGGTTGGCAGGTCTCTTTCTTATGCCACAGCAGCACTGAGGGGCCAGTGTGTGCAGACTCCCTTCTGAATGTCATGAAAGCAATAGGGAGCCTCCCAGGTAGAAGCTCTTCTTACACCACACTTGGGTTCTCACATGAGGACCAGTCTGTCCAGGGCAGGGAATGGGTAGAGCCTATTTTTCTGCTTTCTCTTTGGAAATGACACACTGAGAACATACCTCACAAGATCAGGCTCTCTGTAGAATGTGAAGCCTGGGCTGGAGGAGCTTCCAAGGGGCTGGGTCTGTTTGCAAAACTCTATATATCAGGGCCCAGCTCTCATAGGCACTGAGGGCTCTTAGAAGAGATGGGACCTCTGCTCATGGAGAAGTCCCCGTGTGGGTGATGTGGAAGTTCCCCAGTTGAAGTAGCATAGATGCCCACTGTGAATTTCCCATGTGAGGCCCAATATTCTTCTTTAAGCTTCTTAAAACATATGAAGAAGCTTTAGACCACCCAGTCTATTTGCTTACAGATGAGAATCCAAGGCCAAGACATGGCCAGGGCCCTGTCCACAGTCACACAGTCACTCAGTTCCCAGAGAGGGATCAGAAACAGATCTGGGTCCCTCTAGCACAAACAGTAGACACTGACTCCAAAATGGAGCCAGGCACACAGCAGGTCCTGAATAAAACAAAAAACACTGCTCAGGGAGCTGGTACCTCTGGTCTTTGGCAGCTTTCCTGAGGTTCAAGGCGCCTTTGCTTTCAGACCTCAACCCCATTGTGACAGGACATTGTCTCCCAAACATCATTCCCATCTTTGCTCCATATCTCCATTGTTTACAAAAGGCTGAGGCAGGAGGATCCTAAATTTGCCCCCAGGCTGCATTGTACACCCTAGGTGTTATGATTTAGAATTAAAATGTTCCCCAAAAGCCTCATGTGTTTGGAAGGTGACTGGACTGTGGAGGCTCTATACTCATTAATGAATTCATTCATCCATTGAAGAGTCCAGTAGCTGAATGTGCTGTTGGGAGGAGGCGGGGCCAGGATGGAGGTGGGTCTGGGTACATGACCTGGAAGGATATATTCTTGTCCCTGGCTCCTTGCTTCTCTATCTGCTTCCTGGCAGCCATGGGTTGAGCAGCTTTCCCCCACCTACCCTTCCACTATGCCATTTTATGCCTTGCAGCCAGTTGGCCATGGACTAAAACCGTGGGCCAGAATACACCTCTTCTCCTTTAAGTTGTCCGCTACTTTGTTTCATCAGTGGAGAAAGGGCAGCGCAATGGGCCTTGGCATCCTCATCTGCCCACAACACCCACCTCACAAAGCATAGCTGAGATTGAAAGGGTAAAGTACATAAACCACTTAAAGAAGCCCTGGCTTGTAGGAAATACCCCACAAATGTAAAGAACGCCATACCAAAGCCTTGTATGGTTGGACAGACCCTTTTCCTGCCCACATCTAAAGTGGCAATGGGGTTGAGGTGGCTCTAAACATGATTGTGGTGACTGTCAACCTGGCTGCTCATTGAAATTGCCTGGGAAGCTAAAAAGAATCCCAGACCCAGGCTTCACTCTGGAAATTATGTTATGATTGGTCTCCATGAGTCTTGATATTTGTATTTTCTGCTTTCTCCAAAAGATTTCAGTACATAGCCAGGGCTGGTAATGCCTGAAAGAAAGGCCCTGAGGCCATAGAAGAACTTTTATTTCCCCAGGGGAAAGGTAGTGCCCTACACGGCTAGAATGAGAGGGCCACCGTTCAGAGTGGGGATGCATTAGAATGGCATATGTTGGGCATAGCTCTCTGGAGCCTGGAGAGAGGCAATTCTGAAAAAAAGTCTTGCTCAGATCCCTGCTTCAGTGCAGGACCTGATAACATACATATGTCTGAAATGGAACAACTCCTCGCATCCAGAAAATCTGCACTCTTCACCATTGAACCCTCTCTTCTCAATGACCCAAAATGTCACTGAGAAATCTGTCCTTCTTCTCTTCACAGACCTCCCTGCTCTGTGCCAATAGCTGCTCTGGAGAAGGCACCCCTGATTCTGTCAGTATTATGAAAGCCTCTTAGCCAACACTTTCCCAGGGGAGGTTGTTAAGAAAATGAGCAAAAAATCATCATGTGCTGGTTTCTGTTCATTTTTCATGTGGACTTTTCTTGGCAACTACAGAAACAAGATTTCAGTCCTTTCCTGGTGTTTCCACGCTGCTTCTGTTGTGCCTTCTGGCTGCCAAAACAATAAATGTGTAGTTTCAGAACCAGTAATGATTAGGTGTCATGAAAACAATCGCAGGTGCTATTTATGAAGTACCTACTATATGCCAGGCATTGTGTTCTGCATTCCTCCTCGTTCATCTTCCCAGGTGGTTTTTTAAATCCACTTTCTACAGGAAGAGACGCTGATCTCAGAAGATGGAGAACAAATGCCGTGTTAAGCTGCCTGTAGAGGAGGAGATGAGTTTTGCCCTTTATCCCTCTCCTCAGGCTGTGTGTTGTTGCCATCATAGCTCCATGAGCCTTGTTCTACACGGGGACTCATACTCAGGAGTTCCCCACCCTTGGGTTGGTGAGAGGATGAAGGACTTAAAGAGCTCAGGGGATCAAGCCAGTGACAGGATGTTTAGGAGATCTCGATAAATAGTAACTGGGTAGAGCACCCCCCCACCATCTCATAGGATCATCCCAGCCTCTCATATTCTGTCAATATGACTTCACCAAATGACAGCCTCCATATAATGTCTTTAAGATGCTTGCTGAATGCCAGTGAGCAAGACAAACATTTACATATGAAGATACATGAGCTACCATGTTTCTGACAACTGTCGAGGAAGATGCATGGTGATAATTACCAAGGGGGAGGAGACACATTGTCTACAGAGAAAATGCCCCGGTTCTTCTGAGTCACCCTTTTTTTGTGACAAGTTTCTGCCTACTAGTGGGCCTGTGTCTGTCTTGTCTATGTCTCTTGTAGTTAATTGAGAAAATAGTTTAAAAATAAACCACCTCTTTCTAGGCACTTGGTGATCTTTGTTTCCAGCCTGACCCAAAGAAATCCTCTACATACAGAAAATCATCTCTCTAGCTTCTCCTTTCAAATTTAAGACTTGGCTCATATTAGACTGACTCACATATCTGTGAAAAAGAACAAAAAAAATAAGAAACCAATTCACAAATGCCTGTGGTATGATCTCTGGATGGAAATAAAGTTTAGATAAGGATAGATCTGACTGTGGCCATTCAGATCAACTAACCAAGGAATCAACTAACTATGGATTGAATCTTCTGAAATTAAGAACCAAATAAACTCTTTTGAGTTGCCGGTATGGAGTGTTTTGTCCTAGAAATGGGAAAGTGACAAATACAGAAAAGTGGTACCAGAGAAGCAGGGTCATTGCTGTGACCACACTTGACCATTTGGATCAGAAGTGTTTGAAACTGGTTAGAAAGGTTTGGGAGGACTTTTGGGCAAGATGGCGGCCAATTAACAGAGCTGTGCAATGTTTCCTTGTGGACTCAGTAAGTTGAAATTGTAATTAAAAACTGCCTGTGCAACTTAGTGAGGAGAGGAAGGAATGCCCCAACAATTGAAAGGAGGGCACAGAGGATCACATACAGCAAGTGAAGGAAAACAGCAGCCTGGAAAGCAGCCCCAAGGTGACTGAGAGCCTTGGCATCAACAGACAGAGGAAAGCCCAGAGCCTGGAACCTCTGACCAAAGTAAGCGCAGATCCAGAAGAAGTGGGAATTGACAGCAGCCGGTAGCCCCAGCCTCCAAAAATAAGCCTGTGAGTAGTGCAAACTGCAAGTGC
Source organism: Ctenodactylus gundi (assembly GCA_004027205.1). NCBI lineage: Eukaryota > Metazoa > Chordata > Mammalia > Rodentia > Ctenodactylidae > Ctenodactylus > Ctenodactylus gundi. The sequence goes on from PVKB01001308.1 coordinate 424,778, forward strand.
AATGTAAGCTTCCCCTAGAAAAGACTTCCTGGAGCCTAGACCAGAAGCAGCAGTTGGTAACCACAACCCACAGTGATCTAAGTGGGAGCCATTTAAAAAAGAGTCCAAGACTGAACTATTAAAAGTAAAAGAAGGCTCAGATGAGCACATCAGGGCTTGGGGGATCACTCTCATACATTGCCTAGGAAGACACTGGCACAAGGGACAGTTGCAGAGAGGACAGAAAGGCTGCCAACCCTCACAACAGCTGAAGGGGGTAGTGGGATCACCTCCAAGGGTGGAGAGCCTTGCCCTCACAGGAGGGAAGCCAGGACAGGCAGAAAAGCTTTGCTGAAAGGTTTGGGGTGGACAAGATACCTCAGAGGCCATCAAACTGTTAGGCCCTTCCTCACTGCCTACTCACAGCACAGAGCTCAGAGAAATTTCAGCTCCCCCCATACACCCTCATATCCATTCAAAGACACTTCTTGGCTAGGTCTTTAAAATGAAATCCCTTAACAATAGAAACCTGGGGAGAAGACAAGGCAACAGGACACTCATAGAAATGCCTGAGACCCCAAAAACCAGTGTCATTGGCCATGAAATAGTGGAACTCATAGGGAAGGAAGTCAAAAAGCAAATAAACAACTTGAACAGCCAGTTCAAATAAGATATTCTCAAAAAAATGCAAGTAATGACCAGTGGGCTTAAAGAGGAACTTAATAGACAAATGGTGGTCATAATGGATATACTTACTGAGCATACAGAAGCTACAAGTAAAAAGTTGACTGAGGTAAAAAAGAAATGCATGATATGAAGGAACATTTTGTTACAGAAGAGAAAATTTAAAAAAGAAATCTAGCTAGAATTTTGGATATGAAAAATACACATGAAAGCAGTCCAAGTCAACTTGAACATTGTGAGAACAGAATTTCAGGCCTTGAAGACAAGGCTGAGGAAACAAATGCTACAATTAGGCACAATTCCAAAATTAGAAATGAGCAAAGTGGATAGATACAACAGCTGATGGATGACTCAAAGAGAGCCAATCTCAGAATTATGCGTGTGGGAGAAAGAGCAGAAGACAAGCACCAAGGGTATAAAGAATTTATTCACTGAAATCATGCAAGAAAACTTCCCAAATCTAGGACAAGAAATTAATTTTCAGGTACAAGAAGCTTATAGAACACCAAAAAACCTCAACCAGCAACAAGACCTGCCATGACATATCATAATCAAAACCTCAGAAATACAACATAATGAGAGACTATTACAAGCAGCAAGAGAAAAACAGACATTATTTTACTAAGCCAAACCCATTTGAATTACTGTAGATTTCTCAATGCAAACTTTAAGGGCCAGGACAGCCCAGAGTAAAATCTTTCAAGCTTTAAATGACAGCAAATGTCAACCCAAGTTGTTGATCCAGCAAAACTATCCCTGAAAACTGAGGGAGAAGTAAAAAATGTTGATGACCAAGAATCCCTAAAGAAATCCGTCACCACTAGCCCAGCATTGCAGAAAATACATGAAGGAATCTCTGAGAGAAACAGAGAGACAAGCAGCACCTAAGAACACGGAGGAAAGAAAATATCTAAAGAGAAAGTGTAACAAAAAAATAGATATCAGTCATATGATTGGTATTTCATTAAAACAGTACCAGCTTTCTCATCAAATCTGTGAAACTTCCCCCCCCATAATTATTATTGTTATTAGTATATTAGTTTGCAAAACATAATAATTCTATTTAATATGTGGAATTAATATAAAATTGTGAAACTTTATTTGTATGATGTGTATAGATATTTAGCTGGGGTGTAGTAGCAGCAGGCAGTGGTTTTGATTTGGGATAGCAATAGTTTTAAACACTAAGAGTTGGTAAATAAGTGGTTCTTGGGATCTTTTCCATGAAGCTGTCATTGAGTGTTAAAGATAGAAGATAACATACCCTTAGTCCATTGGCTAAGAACTCAGTTGGCTAATAGTTCAACCTGTGACTCTTAAATTTTACTTTTAAATTTCATGCTCTGTGACTAAATTTGTAATAATTATCTTACTCATTTCTTCCTGCTTCTCTTTGGGAAAGAACTCATATAAAATTCTGAAATAACTAAGTATACCATTATATCTTTTGCTTTATGTGTAATATACTTTTACAATATAGACTTAAATTCATATTATGTAGCAATTCATTTATTCAGTCTTTGATGTAAATTTAGCCTAAGAAATCTGATTGATATAATGATAACTTAAATGTCTTTTATATAGTAGCACAATTGATAATAGCCAAATCTTGAAAAAAGCCAATAGGCCCAAATATAGATACTGGATAAAGAAGATGTGGTATATGTACACAGTGGAGTACTACTCTGACATTAAGAATGACAAATTTTAGTCATTTTTAGGAAAATGTATCCACCTTGAAACCATTATGCTCAGTAAAATGAATCAGACCCAGAAAGTTAAATGACCTATAGTATCTTTAATATGAGAAAATCAAATCATAAAAAATGTGAGACACATGCAAGAAAGTAAGAAAATGGACTTTGTAGAGAGGGAAAGGGAAGGGGGTGAGAGGATGGGGAGAAGAGAGATGATGATATGTTAAAAAAAAGAGAACCAAAAAAGAGTGATAGTGGGAATTGGGGTAAGAGGGAAGCTTTGGGAGGGTCGCAAAGGGGGAAAGGAAGGGATTGTAATTGTGATGAGATATATATGTGCATAAAATACTGAAGTTCAATGTAAACAATATATCACACACACACACACACACACACACACACACACACACACACACACACACCACATGTATATGATTTGGAAGTAGAAGCTGGAGAAGCTAGAGAAAGTAGAGGCTAGAGAAAGTTGTAGAGTCTGATGGGCAATTGGGCAATTCTGGTCAGAGCCCTGAAAAACAAAATGCTGTCGGCAATGCCAACAGTAAAGATACTCATGAGATTTCCATTGAGAACAAAGACCCTATTGGAAATGAAACTAGAGGTCATGAGTGTTACGTTATAACAAGGAACGTGTCTACATTTTGCCCAAGCCCTAAAACTTTGTGTAAAGCTGAATTTAAATTTGGTGGACCAACGAATCCAGCAGAGAACTTTCCCAGCAGCCCAATGGTCAGGCTGTGGCATGGGCACTGTTGGCTGCTTTTAAGCAGATCTCCAATGAGAAGCAGGGACAAAAAGCAGACCTGAATGATCTGGGAAAAAAAAAATTGCAGCTTGGCCAGAAAGGAAACGGTCTTACTTTTTTCATTCCTGGGACAAAAATACCTGCTAACCACAACTTAAAAAAGATTTATCTTAGCTTACAGTTTCAGAAGGTCTCAGATCTTGGGCAGCTGGCACATGGTGGAAACATGGCTGGAGAAAGAGTCATTAGTGACAAGGCAGACGTGATTTGGCACAAAGCCGAGTCAAGGAGGAGCAATTCACTGTCTGGAGACGAAGGTGAAGGCCAGAACTTTCCCAGGAAAAGTTTTTAAAATGTTTTTTCTTCATTTATTTCAAGCTGCCAGGTGGACAGCCCACACTCAGTGGCTGCCCTTCACTCAATTCATGGACTACAAGTCACTCCCTAAAACCTGAAAGTTGTGCCCTGGGCATTTTCTAATCTCAACGAATTGACATAATCCCTCCAGGTCAAGCCCCAAGCATCTGCCCCTTCCAGCCAGGCCTCACTTCAGGACAGTACACAGTTCCATAGGTATCTCACTACATCCAAACACATGAGGCTTTTAGAGGACATTCAGATCCAAACCATCAAGGAAACCTTGTAAAGAAAGCTGAAAAAAAAAAAAAAAAACACCACTGAAGAGAAGCCAAATACTTTGCATCAGGACGATAGGAAAGATGCCTTGAAGGCACATTCAGAATTTTCCAGATCACAACATCTATCACAGACTCAAGGATGTAAAGAGACAAACTCCTTTAAAAGATTTTGCTTTAAAAAAAAAATAAAAGCCCCAGGACATTCTGTTCACTCGGGGCTGTCAATGAATTGAATCTGAGCTGATCCTGATAACAGTTTCCCCTTTGCTTTAATTTCCAGAACTGAAGACATCTTCTAATGCAACACATCTCGTAGCTCTTCCCCTCACCACTGTGGTGCTAGTGGCAGTCAGTGTCTTCGTCATCTACATTTGAAAGAAGCAGAAGGCCTGATTGTAAGTTGACAAGATGGGAGGAAGGGTGAGCTTTAACCAAGAACAGTCACCGATGGGTACGGTCCACAGGGGACCCAGTTCACCCTTTACATAGTATCATAGCCCATAGAGTCTAGAGAAGGTGACACACTTTCCTCAGCAACTCAGAGACTCTTCTAAGAGATTCCAGCTCCCAGGAAGTGTGTTGGATGCTGCCGGAAGAGGCTAGGTCAAAAGGGTGCAAAGGGTGTGCACAGAGTCCTAGCGGCTCAGGAGATGGGCTTAGAGGGGCGGGCAATGAGGAGCAATGGAGTGGTAGGTTCCTGTGAAGCCCATTTCTTGGGTACTTAAGCACTTGGACTCCATGAGATAAGAGGAATCCACTGTTTGGAGCAAACATAAGAAGCTCCAGATGAGTAGCTCTGGAGCTTTGAGGCTTCTGATCCTCTGTGTGATGAAGCAGAATACATAGAAGAGTCAGGAATCAGGGAGGAGGTTGCAGCGACGGTCTTGTCTCACGGGCTGCCTGTCCACTCATGAGCGGTGTACCAGAGGAAGGGTAGCACCAGGGACATAGTGGTACCCAGAGACATGTCTTAAATGATAAGCAGTAATCAACTTAAATGTGTTTCCCCACAGCCCTTTCCTTCTTCCACTGCCACACAGGACCTCAATGTCTGCCGCATCTTTCCCGATCCAAGAGGATCAACCTGGGAGAAATAGCTGATGAGAAGCTTCCCTAGACTGCTCCAAATGCCTCCCCTCCTAGGACTCCCACCAACCCACAGGTTCCTCTGCTCCTCTGCACAAGTCTTGAGGCCCACTGATCCGAATGTACACTTGTGGTCCTGAACAGACAAATGAGATTTCCCAGGCAATACTCCTAACAAGAGTTTACCAAACAAAGGTAGATAATTCCATTTTAGAAAATATATATTGGTTTTATAAATGAAAAAGAAAAAGTTCTAGATGTTACTCTTCTGTTTAGTGTCCAGGTTAACAAAGACTACTGATTGTCTATCATCACACTGACTTTTAATGAGCACAAAGAAAAAATCAGCTTAAATGGATATACAGATGTTTTAAAGCATCATAATTAAAAGAGGAGACCTCACCGTGATCGTTGCACTGAAACTGACACTTACAGCTGCTCTTAACCTGCTAAAGTGGAGACATATATAAGATATCACTTCAAAAAATTCTCTATTTACTTTGTAATTGCTGAACCTGAGCTAAATATTTCCTTGCAACCAACAAGAACGGATGAGAAAGTCAAATTCACCGTTGACTCAAAGCCTGAATTTCTGTCCCAGTGTTGCTGGACCAAGTTTGCAGTCCCACCGACAGCATAGAGGGGTTTTTTTCATGTATTTATTGGCCATTTGAACTGTAAACTGATACAACCGTTATGGAAAGAAGTATGAAGATTGCTTAAAAAACTAAAAATAGATAATGCATTTGACCCAGCTAGACCTCTTCTGAGTGTCTTTCCAGAGAGTTAAGCTCATCACCCAAGAATAATACATGCATATCTGTGTTTATAGCAGTACGACTAATCATAGCTAAATCTTGGAAGCATCTGATACATCCACCAGCAGCTGGATTGTTAAAAGAAGATGTAGTATATTTACTACTCTGCCATAAAGAAAGACAAATTTGAATCATTTGTAGGAAAATGGATGTACCTTAAATCCATTAAGCTAAGCAAAATGGATCAGACACAGAGGGTTAAATATCTCATAGTTCCACTAATATGAAAAATAAAACAAGCTCTAAAAAAGTAAAAGAGAAAAATAAAAGAGAGATGAAAATGGAAGACAGGCTTTGTAGAGAGGAAAAGGTGATGTGGGGGTGATAGGTTGTGAATTAGGAAAGGAGGCACAAATGATCAAGATGCACATATGCAGCAATTTCTCAATCTGATTGCTATTACTATGTATTACAAATATATACTAATAAAAAGAAAAGAAAAAATTCTATTCTTCACTTTAAGTTTTTTTCTGTCGAATTTGTGAACAGTGTCTGACTGTGGTTGTCTTAGTTTCTTTTTCATTGCTGTGACTCAAGATTCAATATCTACAAACCAGGGGAGGAAAAGTATATTTTAGCTCACAGTTTCAAAAGATCACAGTTCACTCAGGGGCAGCTGGCAACAGTAGAAGGACATAGCAGAAGCAGAGGTGTCGACAGCTCCTCGTGACATTGCTAACAGGAAGCTATCAAGGCAAGTCGAGTCTAGTCTCATAAGGAAGGCAGGAAGCAGCTTATATAGCCCAGTGATACACCCCTTGTCCAGCCTTAGTAGTCCACCCCTTCCAGGTGTGGAAGGTGTGGTCAACCTCCACCACATGCCTGCAATCCAATCTACATGCCTTCAATCCAACCCTCCGGGGCAGGCCCCAATCTCCCAACCACACGTGGTTCCATAGACAATCCATAACATACAAATACATGAGGTTTTGGGGGAACATTTCAGATCCAGCTACATTACTTGAAAGGGGAGCTAATGGCCCAAACATGAAGAGATGTTATTCTTACTATGGAAAATGAAGATATTATGAAGTATAATTGAAATAAATGGTGAACGTTTAAAATTTAAATTTTTATTATAATAAAAGTCACCACGGCCATGAATTCCCTTCAAGATAACCACCCCCTTGCCCTGAACACACTTACCCCATCATCTCTGCCACTTCGGAAGAGGTTCTGCAAGTCCTGTTTCATGAGTGTCTTTATCAGATAGGATCAGAAGTACAGCAAGTGCTGCCGTTAACTATCACCCATCGGAAGGGCAAGTTTGCAAAATCATTACAGCGGATCCTCATTCACCCTATTCACAAGATTTGACGCTGTACAACTTCTGGCTCCTCTCCAAGGTCAAAATGAAAAGTCAAGGTTTTAAATCAATTTAAGACATGAAGGCAGCAAGGGCAGCACACCAGTAAGACATGAAAAAGGACTTCCAGAACGACTTCGGAAAGTGACGAGAGCAATGGTACAACCGTGGTCAAAGCAAGGGGGAGTATTTTTCAGTAGGGATTAATGACATGTTTTGTAGTGGAATCATTTTTTAATTTAAATATTCACTATTTTAATCATACCTCGTATAAATAAATGACAAGATTTTAATTATTACTTGCCACAAGTCTACTGATAGCAGAAATAGCATCCCTTCATCTAGGGCGCACTCATCCCAGTACCTTTATCGTAATTGAAAAGTGTAGGAGGAAACGTACTAACAGCCGAGATTCCCGCTGAGGAATCTCTTCCCTCTCACACCCCCATTGGGCACATCTGCTGAAGAAATGATGTCACCTTGAAGTCCATGCTCAAGTCTCCTCTGCTGCAAATTCCCTGCCTTTGGAGATGACAGGTTTTACAATGTCTATCACCTATATCATCAACACAACTCCCATTAGAGGGGCCTGGAATTAACCTCTACTTGCTGACTCCTGCAGCTTCTGGCCGGACAGGGGTAAGCTGAACACTGGCAAGGTATGTTCTCATACGCCCTTTATCCCCTCGACAGAGGTTAGGTCATCCCATCCTCCTGAGCCCAAGCAGCCTGAGCCTCAGGCCTGCACAGTTTCCAAATTCCCCTTAGGAACTGGAAGGTAACTAAGGCTGTAAACAGGTGCCCGAGAGGCCCCACAATTCCAAGGCCACTCTCCCCACACCAGAAGTCCGGCCATGTTTGGGTGTGGCCTCCATAAGAGCCTTAAGGGGCTCAAAAGCAGCCTTGTTCATCAGCCTCCCCAAAGTCGTGCTTGGTGAAGCCACTCAAAAGCAATTGAGTTCCACGTGCTGTAATTCCACACTCCCCAGGTCTGAGTACAGCTCTCCAACACTAACAGTGCTATTTCCTTTTGGACTTTGAGCAAACCTCTCTCATCCACCTGAATTAACTTTAGAAAATGCAGTGAGAACTCAAAGATATGTCAGGACAGCTGAGCCTCCCTGTAATGTTTCCAATCCAGCCACTTTCCCTGCTGTCCGCTCCACAATGGGTAGTTCATGAGTCTTCCAAACAGGCAGGCAGGTGGTTCACCGCTACCGCCTCATGGCTGAGCCAGCACCCTGCTGCCTTCTCCTCTACACAGAGCAGCATTCAGCTGCCTGGTCTGCTTATACCAAAGAAGAAATGAGCCCCAATTTCCACCTTGTGATGATGACTATTTGCAGATGGCCGTGGAGCTAGTGAAGAAAATATTCTCTCTCCAGGAACTGTATATGTTCGCCTCTTCTCTCCCTGACTTCCCCCTTTATCAAGGTTTCTCGCTTATTTTCCCATAGTTTCCCCACCAAGAATTCTTTTTAAAATTCATTTTTTCTATCACCCGTGGGTTAGTTTCCTGAGGCTGCTTTAATAAAATACTCAGACTGCCTGGCTTAAGCAGCAGAAACCTATTTCTAGTGGCTAGAAATTGAAAAATAAAGTGTTGAAAGGGCTGTTTCTTTTGAGAGCTATGAGGAAATGTCTGTCCTGGGGACCTTTTCTAGCTCCAGTGGCCTCCAGAGTTCTTTGTAGAAGGCACTCTTTGTGTCCTTACACTATGTGACCTCTGTGCACACCCGTCTCTGTGTCAAATTCCACTTCACTATGAGGAAAGTAGAGCCAATTCCAATGACTCCATTATGTGAGTCTATGATTGAATGAATGAATTAATGAATGAATTCATCTATAATGTTGAATGGCTTTTCTATGAGTTTAGGAACAAACGTGGATTCAAGTATGTGCATTGCCTGTATGACTTATTTCCTATCTTGAACTTCCACTCAGACACTTGCAGTCTAATCTTAGATGCTGCCTTCCGAGTGAAATCTCAACATGGGTGAAGTTCATTCCCAAATGTTCATTGTCTCCTGAGCCAAAACAAGGAGCTTCTCCGGCAGGTGCTTCTCCAGATGACTACAGACTACACTGGTTTCCCCCGCCTCCCATTCTGAGGCATTGGCGGTAAGACTTCCACCACATATGTTCGAGTGACACACCCAGTTTGTAACAATAAAATGTTAATAACTCAGATATATGTGCTTGTGTATGTACTGTATTTGTGGGTATGACTTGTTCAAAATAAAACAGAGCTTGTACTTTCTACTCACTTCAGAGTCAAGTATAACTATATGCAAATTTTAGTGTAAAAGTTAACTTAAAACGCTTCAAGCTAAATGAAATGAGCTTTATTATTGTAGCTGCTGCAGATGGCACACACGCTACAAAGTGATCCCAAGTGGCCTCTGTGTTTTGATCTTTGTACTCTTGTGCAATCTCCCCTGGGGAAGAGGTAGGACCTCTGATGTACTTCTATCCAGCAAAGCATGACAAAGGAGATGTGTTATTGCTCCTTGGTGGTGTTGATTTATAAGGTCCATCTCACTAGAGTTCCTCCTGCTCTTCTGCTGGCCTTGGAGTCGAAAGGAGGCAGGAGTTGTAAGGAATAGAGTAAGCTACCAAGGGAGAGAAACAGTGGATAGCTCTCAAAAGCTGAGAGCCTTTGTCCTGCAACCAACAACCCAAATGAGTTTAGAGTAAGCCTTCCCCAGGACAACCTCCAGGTAAGGATACGGTCCAGTTGGTACCTTTGCTGGTGAGATCTTGAAACAAAGCTGTGCCTGAAATATGGACTCATAAAATCTATGAAAAAAGATGTTTTGTTTGCAGCCACTAAATTTGTGGTAATTTGTTATTCGACAGTAGAAAACAATATACTGAGTTAAGTAGAGCAATCGATCAAGGAATGTTTCCACAGTTTTGGAACACTTCTCCTGCATATGTTTCCTGTGTCTTCCATGAACTCTGTGTCAATACTACTAAAGTTGTAATAGTTATCCAACATGGGACTGGCATCAAAACAAATAAGTATATCAATGAAACAGAATACAGATTTCAGAAATAGACTCATACAGTCAATTGGTTTCAGGGGTGATGAAATCAATTCAGTAGGGAAAAGAGAGTCTTTTCAACAATGGCAATAGATAATTTGGAACATTAGTAGACAAACCAGTGGACCCAAGTGTAGAGAATTCAGAAATATATCCAGTATCTCCCACCACACACACCACAACAAATTCCAAATAGATCATAGATTTAAATATGAAAAAATGAAACCACAAGTACCAGAAGAAAAGACGTGGGAATTCTTTTACAATCTGGAAATGGGGAAAATCTTCCCACCTCTAATCCAAAATACAGAACCAAAAAGAGGGGGAAAAGATTATTTTGCCACATTGTACAATAAAAAAGGTATGGATATTTGTGTATACTATTTTGCAACTTATAGACGAGAAAAAACTCTGATATATCAAGCTTGTAAATTTGGTGGGAGGTGGTAAGACAAGCTACACCTACAACTCAAGGAGGGAAAGGTTTATTTTAGCTCACAGCTTCAGACAGGGTCAGTTCATTCATGTGTGCCTTGCAGTAGTGGAAGGACATGGTGGAAGGTCTAACCGGAGGAAAGCTCTTCCTGGCGTGGCAAGACAGGAAACCAAGTGAATAAACGATAGACCCAGCAAAGGGAGATTTCATTTCCAGTTCATGCCCCGGTGATGCCCCTCCCCTTTCCAACCAGGCCCAAATCTTAGCAGCACAGGAAATCAGTGAGTGGTTTAACTCCCATGACTGGATCACCTTCCAATCCCATGAAGCTTTGGGAACATATTGCAGATTCAAACCATAACAACGCTGTAGTCAACAACTAAGTATCATGCAACCTACATAGTACTATGCCTGAAAATGAGCCTGGCACATCATTTCAGAGTAATCTGGGGGATATCATTAAACAAAAAGGCAACGCATAAAACAGTGTGTGGAGCAAACTACCATTCATGTTAAGAAAAAAAGACCAAACAATATATAGCATATTTTGTCTGCTCATATTTATTAGAAGACATAAACTAAAATCTGTTTTTGAAATTGTACCTATAAGGGAGGGAAGGAATAGAGCAGAAGGTATAGGGATGACAGCTGTCCTCCACGAAGGGATCTTGTTTTGACTTTTAAGCATATTCTTTTATAATTCACAAGCAAAGTCCAAAATGAAAAACAAAAATTCCTAAAAATTCAAATTATTAAATCTAAGACAAAATCAATTAATCTACCTATATATTAATGGCATAAAAGCAAAGAAAATTTTATTTCAAGGTACTTTAAGTCATAGAGTTTGGGCTTGTTTCCACTGAGTATCTGACTCTAAGACAAGGATTTGAGTTCAAGAAATTCCATAGGAAAGAGATGAAGTCAGACAGGCAAGTTCACGGCCACTGTCAGTGGGTGGAGCTTCCTCCAGGTGGGAAGCTACCAGAAATGGTGCAGGATGTTTGGAAAATTCAGCAGAGCCAATGACCCAGTTATTTTCATAAATAAATGCAAAGAAAAAAAGAAAGTAGAACTAACTTCTGTAAAAGAAGTTCCACCGAATGTAACGTATGGATCTTGTCTGGATGCTGATTCAAACAATCCAACTATAAATCATATTTATGAGACAAGTGGAAAAAATTTTAATGCTGACAACTATTACAGGATACTAAGAAATTGTTGTTTAATTTTAAGTAGATAGTGTTTTGATTGTTTATAAAAAGAATTCTAAGCTCAGAAACATATGCTGAAATGGTTATGGATGAAATCATATTGTCTCTGGCATTTGCTTTAAAATAAGCCAGTGTCTGGCCATCTCACCCAGCACAATATCCTCTTAAGTTCATCCGTGTTGCTGCAAATAGAATGATCTCTTTTTTTAAAAGGTTGAGTGATATTTCCTTGTATACAGATACACAATTTCTTTATCCACTCATCCGTTGACAGACATTTATGTTGTTTCCTTATCTTGACTCTACTGAGTAATGCTGTAGCCAACATGGGGAGCAGATAACACCACAAGGCGGTGTTTTCATTTCCTTTGGGTATGCACCTACAAAAAAGAGTTGCTGGACCGTTAAAGTAGTTCTATTTTTTTTTTTTTTAGCATTTATATGAGGACTCTAAAAAAAAAAAAACCAAAAACCTCGAATACATAGAATCAGTGTACAACAGTGATGACCTGGAGGTGGAAAGGGAGAAACTGGGAAATGCAAGTCAACATGAACAAACTTTCAATCATGTAGGATGGATTTTAGAGATCTACTGTTCAGCATGAGGGTTTTAGGTGATAGGATTGTATTGTATACTGGAAATTCACCAAGAGAAGATTGTAGGTACTTTCCACCCTCCGGCAAAACAGTAACTTTGGAAGATAATGGGTAAATTAGTTTGCTTAACTACTGCCATAATCATTTCGCTTTCTATGTCAAAATATGATGTTGTATATATGAGATATATAATAAAAACTTCACTAACTAGTGGATGGAAGAGAAATACAGACAAATCGAGATCAGCCATTTGTTAATTTTTGAAATCTCAGAAAGAGTACTTTCGTTGTATTTTTATGTATAAGTTGCCATAGTAAAACAGGCCTGTACATGCCCTGAAAATTCTTTGTGTGTTCCCAGGTATCCTCTTCAGTATCCCTAAAATTGAAATCCACTGCAATACTTAGCAGCTTCTTAGGGGAAGACATCATACTCATCTGGCAGAAAGCACACAGGTGAATTTGCTATAGGTTCCCACAAAATTAAGCAGATGAAGATAATGAGGTCACCAAAAAAAATTTAGGGTAAACAAAAACTGACAAAAATAGCATGACCAAGATGTAATACATATATGCATTAATTTCTCAAGCTGGTTATTTTTATATATCGCAAATATGCACTAATAGAATATTTTTACCAAAAAAAGACATTATAAAATATTACACTGTCGAGTTGTAAATAATTCTCATTTTGTCATAATTTTATGCATGGTGAATACTGTTAAAACCATTAATTAGAAGGACACAGAAGGAGAAGGGTGTGTGGTAGGTAGAGGGAATACAAAAGAGCTAATTATCATCTTTCACAGTCAAATAAAATATCTGTAGTGTTGTATAGGAAGTTTTGAAAAATAACAGTATAAGGATGTTATTTTGAAGCCAGAGAAGTGCCCCCCCCCCCCAAAAAAAAAAAACTCAACTAGCTGAAATATCATTCTTTGTAAGTTTTGGTCTATAATTTTTACAAAAAGAAAAAACTAAGGGTCTGCTGTTTTTCAGTATATGCCTTATATTACTTTTTAAAAGAGTATGCAAAAAAGAATAATAGCACCCATGGTCAGATCTGCATTTTAGCAAGATCACCATAGTCTGGGTCCTGAGTATAAGCTGGAGGTGTTGAGAAGTAAAGTTAGACCAGGTGGTTGGTGGTCTTAAGAGTAATGATAAAATTTACGAAGGGAAGCTGGAGAACAGAGGTCCTAGAGGGGAGTCAAACCAGGTGAACCTTGAGAGTGGACCTTGTGCGAGAGAGTAACTTATTTCCCCATCTCTCTCTCATCTCTCTCTTCATTTCTCTCTCCTTGTTTGCTCTGATCAAAGTAAGCCTTCCTCTTCAGAAAATTTTGGCCCCTCCAACAGGATCAGCCCAGGCCAAATACTGAATCTCACTTGCGTATTGACTGGCTTCTTTCCCAAATGCATTGACGTGAAATGGTTTGAAAATGGGATTCTAGGTGTGCACCACCATGCCTGGCTTCTTCCTAATCTCTGACCTGTGGCTCCTCTTGCTTTTCCCATGTAATTGAGCACATTCCCTAACAGCCAGAGAACTGTTCTCACCCAACCCATCAAAAGCTACCGAATTTCTTTCTCCTGCCATTATCTGAATTAGCACCCAAGTTCCATCCAGCATTATCTGTACTTGGACAATTGCAACAGTCTCCTAATCTATTTATCCACAATACCATCTGCATTCCACACTCCAAACCTCAGCAGCCAAAGGGACTTTCTAAAGGAAAGCAGGTTAGGTACCCGCTTTGCTCAAAACTCTACAGTAACTCACCACTGTTCTTGCTGCAGGGTCAAAGCAGGCGGTCCTTACTGGTTTTTAACAGTGATCACCTTTTTCATATACCCTTAAAACACTCGTGAGGGACTATGTATATTTCATGTATTTCAGAGTTGACGTCAACATTTTTATCATAAGTATCATAAGCTTAAATAGTTGCAAAATATATAATCCCTAGTGTTCTACCACTGAGCTAGTGTGTGTGTGTGTGTGTGTGTGTGTGTGTGTGTGTGTGTGTGTGTGTGTGTTTTAAGACAGGATGTTGCTAAGTTTTCCAGGCTGGCCTTGACCTTCAGATCTTTCTGCCTCAGCCTCCCCAGTAGTTCAGATTACAGGCATTTAGCACCTTACCCAGCTAAATAAACTTTTTTTATTTGAAAACAGAACGATATAATCCCCAGGAAATTATATCACTCTGAAAATAATATCATATTAAGATTTGATTTCTACCATCATTCTTTTAAGCACACATAGGAAGGCTGTCTTTAATAATCAGAAATGTTATATGAGTCTTTTTCCTAAATTTCTATTCCCATTCTAATTCCCATGGAGAACCTTATCTCAATGTAGCATATTTTATATTGGGAAATCTTCCAATGACCCCAATCTCATAGATATTCATATTGTAGAAAACTATAATAACACAGAGAAATCCAAAAAATGTCCATACATTGAAATTTTTAAATATTAATTACATAAGATGCAGTGGCACACACCTGTGATGCCTGCTACTTGGGAGGCTGACACAGGAAAATCACAAGTTTCTAGGGCTAAGCCAACCTGGGCAACTTAGAGAAACCCTGCATCAAACAAAAAATAAAAAGGGGTGGAGCTGTAGATCAGCAAAAAGTGCCCTGGGCTCAACCTCCAGTTCATAAGTCTCTGAATTATACATATATTTCACCAAAACAGTCTGAATGTATAAAAATCTTTGATTCACAGTTATTTAAATAGCCATAAAAAGGTTCAGTGAGGTAGGTGGGGAAGTTTATGAAGCATTGATACACAGGCTTCCTGCAGGCAGGCGTTTGACGTCTTTAATTTGTGTCCCAAATTCTTCACATGGAAGTCAATGAGCCTTAGCTAGATTCCACAGAGAAGTGAGAGAAGGAAAAACAAGAAGTATTCGAGAAAATTTTGGCTTTGATGCTGATTCTCAGGTAGATCATTTTAAAAAGAGAGTCGCGTAAGGGTTCAAGATATGGAAAGTCACTATATTAAAATGATCAATGTCTGCAGTCCTTACAGCATCCTCTAGTGCCCCCAGTGGTGAGCGCCTGTAAATGCAGCCTGTGTTCATACCGAGGTCAGCTGGCCCACCCCTTCAGTTGCTTTGGCGTTTTTCTAAAGGCCGCCAAGCCTCGCCTCAGGGCCTCTGTCCATGCCCTTTCTCCGCCTCAGATGCCGTTTTTCTCTTCCTGAAACCCTTCTGCCCTCCCCAAGTCTCTTTTTCTGTTACTAAGGCTACACAGATTATTCCAACATTCCAAACTGATTCCAAATCCCCCAAATCATCATGCTCACAGATTCTGTGAGGCTGGTTTGTTTCTGCTCCACAGTGGCTTGTCCTCAGCTAGATGATTCAAGCACTGGACGCCCCAGGAGCCCATCACTAACCCACCTGGCCTTGCCGCTACGTGGTAGCTCGGAGCCTCTGTCCTTCCTGGCACAGACTTGTCCTTTTCGTCCTTCCACAGTGGCTAATGTGGGTTTCTTCGTGGGCTGATGGGTGTGCTCAAAAGGTGCAACTCAAGAAAGACAGAGACAGGTGGAAGCCACATCAACTCTTATCACCCAGCCTCAGAGGTCGCATGTGGCATCTCTGCCGAACTTGGCCCAGTTTTCTCAAATTCAAGGGAGCAGAAATTGACAGTCTGATGGGGAATGATAAAGCTCTAGAACCGCAGTTTGGGGCTTGTTGTCTTCATTTTTTGGAAAATATAATCTGGAACATACAGCCAACTCCTATTCTCCTATCATCTCTTCTATTCCTACCCAAAATTCACTTCTTTTGAGAACCTTCCTTAGCCTGCCCTCCTCCATGCCAACTGGACCTGTTGTAGGCTCCCAGAATCTCTGTAGGGATCCCCACTGTGCTCCCCACCAGAGTGGGAATTCCATGAGGCAGACACCATGTCTTTCTCACTCGTCGATGGAGCCCAAGGCCTCGGAGGTGCAGATTTGAATGAAAAAGTACTTTCAGTTGTGCCCACTGTGGATATATCATCACACCTTGTCCCAGGGCTCTGGGCAGCTATCTTCACCTTCTATGTCAAGGGTTTGAACCCAAAGACATATAAATTACCTGGATGAAGAGGACTAGATGCTTCAAGACCTGTGACATCTTTACACCCAACAAGAACCCAGATGGCACATTCAGCCAAGAAAGTCATCTCCTGGTCAATGCTTCAGTGCTGGAGGACAGAAGGCTGTTCACCAGCCAGGTATGTCAGGACTCCCAGGTGCTGGTCCAGGCAGACATGAACCTGGGTGGGCTGAAAGACCAGCAGGCAAGCTGGGGTAAGTCCCAGTGGAACAAGCAAGCAAATACCAGCTCAGACCTAGACACAGGCCAAGTTCAAATGTCAACTCTACTCTACTCACAAATACATGACCTTGGGAAGGTCCTTTGCCTTTCTGAAACTTTTCTTCCATAAAATGAGACAATAATTAGAGCTTTATCTTCAGAGAGCTGTGCCTCAGGTACCAAAGAGCAGTAAGCTGCTGACCGCTCATTCACCTTTCCAGACACTCCTGCAGGTGGTTATTGCGAATCACCTTTTCATGATCTCATGTAAAAGCCATTCCGTTTCAGCAATTTCTGAGCACCTGTCAGATACCTGGTACTCTCATCTGATACAAAAACATTGCGAGTATTATAATTCCAGTTTTAGATCACCAGAAAGTGAAGCAGAACATGGGAGCAGGAAGGGGGGAAGGGAGGAAGGAGAAAGAGTGAGGAGAAACAGGAAAGACGCACACGTGAGTGCGTGACACATGCTTATGGAAAAATAGCACCATGAATCCTGTTACCTGTGCATTAATCTAAGCTAATCATTATGATTTTAAAGACCTCTTTTAAAAATGAGTGGACCCAGGCTCAGAAACGGGAAGTGTCTCCGAGACCAACGTTCCATCTTGGCACCTGAGTCGGAGGTAGGGAAGGAACCAGGATCATTCTGACCAGCCTCAGGTCCCACTGTGCACACCTCCCTCCTCCTCCTCGGCTGGAAGTTGTTTTTTTGACCACATTCTTCGCCATATATGTCCTCAGAAGGAGCCTCTCTCCCAAGTAAGGGAAACCCCAGGAAGGGGATGGGACCCCAGGAAGGGGATGGGATCCCAGGGGTGAGGCTCCAGTTGGTGAGCTTATGGTGAAAAAAAAAAAGCCACCAAGCCTTCCCGATTCTCCCCATCTTGAAGGGGTGTTGAATCCGCAAGACTCCTCCCCAATTCTTACAGCCTTCCTTTCTTTCTCTCACAGATGTACCTTGCCTGGGCAGGAGTGGGGGCCTTTAAGAGGGAAATGATGTGGAGGTGACCCTCGAGGGAGAATCTGAGGAGACTGAGAAGAGCACAGGTCACCAGTCCTACCAAGCAGTCTCCTCAGTGGCTTTGGGATCCGCATCCCTCACCGGTCTTATTCAGGAGACCTGACACAGGAGGGGGGCTTGCGATGACACAGGGAGCTGCCATGCCATTTTCTGCCTCGTTGGCCTTCTGAGACATGTTCCCCTGCAGTTATCCCTCCTTCCTGTTCCAGGGAAAGTGCTGGACCGGGAAGATGTGTAGTGACAGGAGGACCCCTATGCCCTCCCAGAAACAGTGTCTGTGAAGACTCAGACCTCAAAGTCCGGGACCCCAACGGAGAAGCCCAGCAGAAGGGAAAGACATGTCTGCAATTCTGCTCGCCCTTGCTGGCCCGTCAAATGAAGCCAGGGACATTTATCTAGCTCACAGCATCCATTCGAAGGCAGGGTGGTGTCTGCATGGGTTCAAATCTGAGGAGAGAGATGGCGGTGGCACATTGTGGTGGGAACACCTGTAACAGCAAATGCTCACATCTCAGAGAGGAGCTGGCCAGGGCATCACAGAGCCCTTCAATAACATGTCCTCAATGACCTGAGAGCCTCTCTCACTTAAAGGTCCAAGGCACCCCCC